>UELU01143813.1:0-13359 GCA_900490025.1 Megastigmus dorsalis | reverse complement strand
CAGAGGTAGTGCACCTGTATTTGGGATATGCATAATTTTACCTATTTATTTAGTTATTACTAATTATTCATATCCGATCGGTAAAACAGTTTGAGTGGTAACTGTAGGACTTTGACACCCCCTTAAGGGTAATCCATACTGATCTGCTGTATACCGACTAATAAAAAAAAGTTATACGTAGAATTTTTCTTTTCTACTACACATAATAATGAGCTGAAAATTTGTCTGTACAATTAAAATACAGTATGAAATATGATTTTGGTATATTTTTATCGATATTTCCATTCGTAAGTACACAATTATATTTGTTATTATGTATTTTAAGAATAAAATAAAGCATACTGTGTACAATTATGAATTATTTTTTTTGTTTCAGATAGCTGTTAGCTGTAACTATAAGATTATAAAAAAGGTGATGTATTACAATAAATTTGCGTCAAAAAATTTTTCTGCGTATTTTATAGCTATTGACAGAAAAAGACTATTTTTTATGTTTCATTTTTTACCTTATAGATAAATAAGGTGCTTTTGGAGTGAAAAGAGGTTATAAATGAAACTTGAAAAGTATTCATTTTCTGTAGCTGGCTCTCACATACAATCCATGATAATCTTTTTGGCACATATTTTATAATTACTGTTTCTATTTGAGCTTAACATTATATTTTTTAGCCAAAACCAATTAATGTTCGTATAATATCACATCATAAACAACTTTACACTATTGGGTATGAAGGTGCTATATTGGCTAGTGACCCTGAATTTTATAGTTTGTCATATTAAGGCTGATTATCAAGAACATGGTCCAGGAATTAGTGGAACATCTTTTTATTAACTTGAATTATTTTTTAAGATTATTGCTCATATATTTGTTTTTTTGATCGAATAAATTTATTAATTGCAACGAATATTTTTAACCTTCTTAATTTTCATTTTAATTTAAGAAAACGAATTAAAAGATTATAAAACTAACAATATATTTTTATCAGATTTACAGTCTTTTTACATTAACAAAAATACAGAAAAAGAGTACTTGACAATTCCTGAATTGATTTCATAAGTTTCTTTAGTGTAAATTGACCATTAGAAATATGAAAATTTATATGAATAAATAAAGAAGCAATTTTATTTAATTGCAAACTCAAGTTTAATGTTGCTATACTAAATAAAAGACTACTATGTAATAATATTCTATGATTATTATAAAGAGAATCAATTTAATAAATGTGATCTCATAGAATATTACTAAATAAAAGAGGCGTGAATTTTATTATTAAGTATTATATTAGTAATAATAATTAGTAATATCATAGGACGCTCTGTGATATTACTCTAAATATTTTAAGACTGACTTTTGTATTAAATTTTAACTTATGCTTTGATATCATAGATAGTAAGTAATTAAGTGCAATATTAGTATATAGATTAGTGGAAAAGAAGACTGTATTTTATAAAATGTAAAACCTTATGTATATGGTTACTATTCAATTTTGTATTAATTTGCAAATAAATATCTATCTATCTATCTATCTCTTTTTGACCTCTATATATTATACATTTCACGCTTTAGTAAATGTACCTTTTTATTTCGCGGAATCGAAATAGGCATTTATACTATAATATTACTTTGGTTTTCTAATAAAATAGACACGCAGAGTAATACATTTAATATTTCATTTAACTTTAAATTTTAGTTTTAATACAAATTAATTGAAATATGTTTTAATAGGTATTCATTAACTATTAAATATTCTTATCTGCTCTTATAAGAACAGCACGAATGATTTATATTAAATGCAAACGTACGTTAATAGTTAAGAACTAGAGCTTCATAACAAACTTTTTCGTTTTTAATATAAGTAATATTCATTAATTGTACAGTTAATGAACCGTTCATTTAATGCAAGACATCTTTTTTCTCAGTGAGCGAAATTCGTACACCAATTTTCACTTAACTATACATTCAAATAAAAAAAAAACAGAATAATAAAAGCGACTTTATGGAGTGCAAAAACAAACGCCTGCTTCCTATAGAAGTCCAAAGTAAAAACACGTTTTCTAGTCAACGACAAAAAAAAAATACAACACCCATTCGCTATTTTCTCCATTGAGCATTATCCTCCTCTAATACCCATTTCAGTACCCAAAAAGCCCCAAACAAATGGCAACGAGAATTCTGCATCCGCAAAACCGGAAACTGATGATAAAACAGTATGACTATTAGAAAAAAATTCCAAAACGCCAACGAACAAATTCGACCAAACAAGAACACACACAGAAAACCGAAAAAAAGTACGATTTCGCTCTTTCGACAATATTTCACAAATGTTTAGTTTGCGCGTAGGCGCGCATGTGTCAATGTCGTGTGCATGGGCGAATGGCAAGGAGATGGATATAATACTTACAGTTCATGTTGACGCGTACGCTCGAGGACAGGGGATTGGACCTGTTGTTGTTGGTGGCATTGCAGGTGAGCTCGGTCTGTGCGTCCTTGCGGCCGAGATTTTCCAGCACGAGCTCGCTGCGCATCACCCCATCCTGTTGGCTGTGGCTCGCGTTGCTCACGAATTTCCCGTTGTGATACCAGCTAACCGACGGCGCTGGCTTACCTGCAACAATCCGCGAATCGTGACGTCAGTCTCTTGTTCTATGCCGTTGGCTCTGTTTATGCATGTATTGGATATTTTGTATCTATAGTGACTTTTTCAGTAATGTACAAAAACTTCACTTTACTTATATAACGAGTTAAAAGTAACATTTTTTAAATTACTGTGTGATTCGACCAAAAAAGTTGGCTGAAATCATCACTGTGTAAACCAACACATTTATTGGTACATGTAACCATGTAGATTAATTTAATTAATGTACTGATCCAAACCAATTTCTCGTCAGAGTTTTCCTACATTTTTTATCTGCTCACTTTGACAGGAAATACCGCATACGTAAATACAGGCGTTCCCTTTCGTAACCGCGACTCTTCATTTGCGTATCGCGGGTATAATTCAAAATGGCTTTGTCGCGGATTCGAAAGGGAGCTTTGGACTGGCTATTTTTCATTAAGAATGCCGGGAGTTCGATGATAATCTCTGAGTGCGGGCGAGGTGACGTTAACGCGCGTGTTTTATTGGCGCCGCTGGAATGCATTTGCATGCGTCCTGATTATTTTTAAGGGGTTAGCGCAAGCGCAACGGCGGAGATTCTTGTTTTATCGCGATTGGTTTTAACTTTCGTTGCGCAGTGTGGCTGTTCTCGTTTTTTCACTCGCACACGGACAAATTGATTTGTTTTTGATGTTTCGAGCTCGGCCTGAATAAATCCGTTTGGGCAAGCGATGCGAAAAACATACAAGTTAAAATAAAAGTTGCTGCTTTGATTCTTTTGATTGATTTTATCGCGTCATTAAATAAGTGTTGACATTTGTTAAAAATAATTATACAAAAAAATAGCTCTTTTCATAATACCTTCAATAATTTTGAAACAATCTTAAAGTTTATGTTCATGATACTTTTTCAATTAATGTAGGAATTTTTAAATTTCAGATGGACATTTGTTATATACCATTCTCCATTACTCGATGAATTTAATCATTTTTTCAAATTCTTCAAATATGAAAAAGAACGAGTGGATCTATCTTTCGAAGCACTTCAAAAGTAAAAGAGGTAAATTAAATGTATCTTTATTAAAGAAAAACTCATTAAAATTTCGAAAAAGTACTGCAACTCTCGAACTGAGTTGTACAAACGTAGGAACACTTATAATTATGATAAAATATTTATCAATGAATTTATCGATGCTAAAAGAAAATTTTTATTTGATCAATCTGCAAACTTTTTAAGGGATAAAAAGTAAAGGATCTGATATTTCTAACAAAAAATGTAATATGGTTGCGACTTAAATAAAAATGAGGATCAGATCGAGCTGTTCTTAATGCTATTATTAAGATAATTTATTGTTTTATAATGTGTACGTTTGGGTAGCTATTTTGGAAGTGTTTAAAAGTAGATCTATATCGTGACCGGAAAGACGACAAATATTTAAGGTCCAAAATCTTGGCTTCCCCCTGTGATAATGGGGTTCGAAATTAGGTCAATTGCAAGTTCCTTTCACGCCCTACACGGGTAATACTGTAATTTTATTGGATCGATTATTTTGATAGTTCTGAACATTATCTTTTATTATAACCTTAATAACTTTAACAACCAATTTCTCAGCTTTTTTCAATGATAAAGAGGTCAAATTTCTCTTTAAATTAATAATTTTAGATTTTTGGATGTATACCGTTCATTTCTTTTTTCGTCAAATATTTATGAATTTTATTATATATAAAAAATATTAAATATTTTCTAGCCAGTATTTATATAATTTAAAAATCGCAATGAATTATTTTAATTTCAAAATATTACAATAATATCAGTCTGTATGGTATTGAATTACATTGTTATACTCCATGAACAATGGTATTTATATATGTATGTATATTTATGAAGTATTCAAAGGAAATTAAAGTAAAGTAACTTTTATTATGATCTTTATTATTATTAAAAATATCATTTATTTTGATTAATATTAAAATTATGATTGCGTTGTTCTTGCAAAACAGAGTCAGTGGAACTTTGAGCGGAACATTTTTCATTGAGCGGAATATGAATTTCATCAGTTTGAAATTGACATTTAAGGAAAATAAATACTTTATAATATTGTTACATCTGTTGCTTTTTCAAATGGAGGAAATCCATGAAAATGAGATATTAAGAATTAATAATAAATAAATTTATTTTAGTAAAATATATAATGCGCTTGTAAATCAGTTCCTGCAAAACACGAAACAGATTTTACAGCTTCATTAAATTTAATTATTCATGCAATTTTATTTTCGTTTTTAATTTGCAAGAGCTGCACAATTTTTCTTCTCCCCTAATAAATATTTTATTAATGAGTTATATTCGTATTCTCGTTGCTTTTGTTACTCTAGCAGTATTTTTCATATTTTATGAAATCATTTGGAAAGATTTTTATCGTAGTGCATTACGATGCTCGTAAATTACGAAATAACACTTAATTAGCTATTTGCGAAACGCATTACCATAAATCATCAAACGAGACTCACTAATAATAACCTAAAAATAACCTATTAAAAAACTTCCCTTAATTCACTTTAACAGTTCCGGAAGAAATATTCACTTGAATAAGCTGATCCTTGTACAATAAAAAGTATTCTAATGAAAATTGTTTCCAATAACTTATTTCACCGCTTCTTCCACTCCAGAATATTTTACGACTAAGTCGACGTCACTTTATCCATAATACTGATATATGCACATATACGCGCATCGTAAAAAAGCTCGTTTGATAATTCCCTTTACTCAAAGCAGTCCCGCTCAGGTAATATCTCGTTTCCCGCCCTCTTGACTTTACCTGACTCCCCCTTCTCTGTGTGGATAATGTAAAAAGGGTATATAACATAGATGACTTCTGCGATGCGCGCAGCTGACCAATACTGCTACTCGTAAAACAGACGATCATGAGCTTATACCGGATTATAGTTCGCTAACGCACTCGCGTGTGAGTGCATGAGCAAGTGTGTGCGTATCGTCAAGGAAGGGATACACCGCCGTCTCTAATTATATCGGAAGAGGAAGAGAGGGTAGAGAGAGGATAGAACTTTAATGTCATGGCAACGTGTGTGTGGGGCGGTGTGAACGTGGATGTGTGGGTTCAGATATTAGGTGTCCGGTGAACCGTGTTGAGGCAGCGAAATCGTAAAATCGCCGCTAATTGCGTCCGGTTCGGACGACCGCTCGGCAAATCAATGAAGAATCGTAAAAGGAAGCCACCGCTCCTACCCGTGAATGTATTATTGTTATGTTAATTAAAAATTTTCATTCGGTCCTTTCTGCTATTGTTATTCATTTTTTGTTGGTCTTCGGTGGAATTCAGAAACAGAAAATTACTGCATTAAAACTGTATTTTGCTTTGGCGATTGTTAGATTCTATTAATTAGTTCATTCCTCTTTTTTTCTTGTCATCGAGCGAGAATAAACGGTGGCAATAGTGGAGAAAATTAAAACTTCATCCCTTTTATTTTTGGTGGAAACGATTTTTTAAAAAAGAGTTTTAATAACCTGGATAGGGTCTGAAAGTGAATTAAAAAGGTTGGATTTTGTAAGCAGTTTGGATGCGGTAGCGAGTAGACTTACTGTTTAGCGTCTGTAATTTTTAATTACTTCATTATTAGATAAGTAAGGAAAGGTTCGTTATATTCATTAAGAATACAAAGGAAATGTGAGGGTAAACGTGGAATTTCGATTTCAGGGTGTATCAGTAGATTCAATTAAGAGCTTGATATTAGCATAGAGAAGTATTCTAATAGCCAATAGCATTCTAACGAATAATGTTTTATAAAATCTTGATAACGAGATACAATACTGATACAAAAATATAAAACCGCCAGCCAATTTATTTATGATACCTTAATAGGTACTTATATAAACTGCATTATAATTTAAGTACTTAAAGAGACTTAATAACTATTGATAATTTTATGTAAAAATTGTAGTATGTAATTATCTTGGTGCATATATTAAACAGGGAAAGTATATTATTTAAAAAAGGAAGTAATATTTTGTGACCTAAAAATTATTAATAACCAGTTTAAAACGTGTGAATTACGCGAAAGTCAAGATTCCCATAATTTGTCTCTAATTAATAAAAAATTGATTGTCGCAACTTGAAAGTTGGTCAAACTATTACCAAGTCGTTCGGCCTATATATTTGGTTAAGATGGGTAAGTAGTGCCAGCGACATACTTAATAACTGATAGTTCTAAATACTTAATCACTTAATATTTCATGAATCTCATTATAACAACTAACTTTAGAAGCTTCAGTAAGTCAAAAGTATAAGTAAATGTTCTTATTAATTATTGTGGATTTTATAAATTAGATTAAAATTTTATAATTTTTTTTAATTATATAATTGTATTGTATAAATAGTAGAATTTGAAGTTCGCCGAATAATCTGTAATGTACTTTCTATATTGTAATTAAGATTAAGACTATTTTTTTTTATAAATATTGTTTATTGTATCTTATTAAGGAGGTTCTACAGTGAATAGAAATAACGCAAAAAAATGTAGAAATTTTAATTTATAAAGATATAATTTGATTTTTCACTTTTTAACATGGTCTCTTATGGAAAAATGCATTTAGCGGCGCTAAGATTGGATCGAAATTTTTTTTATATGATGTAAAAATATCTAAGGATTCTGCATTAATTTAAAAAATACTTTGACGGTACCTAGAATATGAACAATAAATTAAGAAATAAGAAAGAATGTCACCGGGGTCGATGTATTATTTACTAAATAACCACCAAAATATTTTGTATTGAAAATTATCATTTCAAACTTTGTGCAAATCTACTTTAGTATCTAATGAATAATATTAAACATGAAATATTTCAATTTCGAAAATTCATAACCGATATTTGTTAAAAGAAAAAATTATAAATATGCGCTATTTGTTTTACATTTTTTAAACCCTGCTAACGGTACTTTGAAGTTGTTTAAATAATACTAATACATATTTGTACATAGATTCAAGAATATTGATAAATTTTTTTGCACATTTTCATCATCAATTCTTTGAGTAATGGCAATTTTAAACTGCACGGAATTAGAGCAGCAGCCACACGTCTCTCTCTGTCTCTCTCTTTTTTGCGTTTATACTAGCATAGGTACTATAGAACCTCCTTAAAAGTTGAAATCAGTTACATTTTTTTTCGTGCTCAATAATAACATAAAACGGCATTTGTCGGTCGAAAATAATATCGGTATTACATTATAATCGGTAGCTGAACAGCGGAGCGTTTTTTTTTTGTATTTTTACGTATAAATCCGCATTCAAAATTGATAGCTCCTCGGCTAATGAGCCTTTCGCGTGACCTTTTAAAAAAGTTTGAAAGCGGCGCTTAATTTTTTCTGACTTTTATTTAATGTCACTTCATTTTTATGACGCAACTAGTGTCAGATACGTATTTAACACCCGGTGAAAGCGTTCTAACTATTATGAATAATGTTACATAAAAATAGTAATAGCACCATTTACTAAACACTTTCTGTTATTAAAGAACTTACACAAAAATAAAGTTTATATTAAAAATTATATACAAATAAATTATTTATATTTTAGCCTTAAATTTCAACTGTCAAAAAGTAAATCATTCATTTGTTTCGAACTACCACTTGGGATGCAATCAACTAAATTAAACAAATTCGTAACAAGCATTATTTACCCGGGACAAGTTAAAAATGTTTTTTCAAACATTAATATTCAATAGATAAAAAATGTCGCTTAAACAAATAAAGTACAAGCCAGTACTGTTTCTGAACGTTATTGTATACTGAAACTGACAAATTCAGGAATACTGAAAAACCGCTGTCAATTTTTGTCCCAAAGTTGTTAAGAAGGTTTTTCAGCATTTCCTGAAATTTTTTTTTCACCTACTCAAAGCTTCTGCTCTGAAGAAGCAAAAAGAAAGAAAATATAGATCGTCAGTTGATTCTAAAATCAGGAAGCTTATTTGACAAAACCGGAAGAAGACAAAAGACACAAAGATATAAATACAATAAAAAATTCAAAGGTATAATAAGGAAATGGGATCAGCGTTCAATTTATCTGTACATGTCTCTGGAGGACAATCGCAGATAAGAGCGGGTAAGCCTACGGACTGGGATGTACATGTATATGCTGGTCAGTAATGAAGAGTAAGTGTATCGGGTAATAATACTCACCGCCTTTCACATCGCAGTATAACCGGAGATCGTCTCTCTCGAGGTAAGGTCCAACGCTCGATCCCTGGACAGCTCCTGTTTCGTTCAGTATCACGATCTTGTGGGGTGGAACTGTAACAGCCAAACAACGAGAGAGCGTCATTTAAGTGCATACCGAGCGCACGAATCATCCCCGCTAGCATGTCTCTTTATGCTTTGCTCGATAATAGCAGCACGCACACACACACACACATACACGCACGCGCGCGTGCGTATATTCGTGCACACCTCACACGTGCCTATATTGATATTGCCTCTCTCTTTCTCCCTCTCTCCCACTCTCTTGCTTGCACATTTGCTGAGCTGGAGCGGATATCGCGATGGCATTAAATTGAAATCTGAAATCGATTTTGTCCGCACATGTGTTGCACGCGTTCAAATATACATATATGGAATACACATGCACGTGATCCAGGGGTGTCGGGAAAATCGAGAAGGGACTGAAAGAGAGTTTTCGCTATGGGGTAGCTTCCCCTCCTCTATCGAAGTCGCGCGCGCGCGCGTGTGTAGCGATGCGACTGATCGTTAGGATTGAGCGAATAAGGGAGGGTTGGATCACAATTGAAAAAATATCGCAGAAAGACAGGGCTCCGATTGCAGTAGGAAGCTCGGATTTTCCCGCGGATAATGAGTTCATGCTTTGGGGAGGGAAAAAAAGGCGCGTAATGGTGTTTCCTATTATTCAGGTGGTTCGATTGGCGTCGAGTACGGCGACTGGTGTGCGTCGGCGCAGAGTATTGGTGTATAATCGAGAGAATCGTAATGTGGAATTGTCTAGTGTGAATGGCGTTCGACTACACAGTGGAATTACAGGTTACGGTTCGTTTGATTGAGACGGATTGCGCCGATAATTGATAATGTTGCTGGCATCGTCGGTGCAGCCGCCACTCGCACGCGCGTGACTGAGGGTTTGATTACGACTTTGATGAAATTATGGCAACGTCGCACCGAGTTGAACCAATGGTATTCTTAACTTTTACTCGTTATCGTTAGTGGACTCTGATGATGGCTGGATATCGGACTGTGCTAGGAAGTATTTAAATGACTGGGATTAAAATATAGGTCGTTCAATGCGAAATTCAGACTTTTAAACAAGTGCGTTTCTATTATACTCGAGTTGCGTGTTAAGCGGAGTGCTACAGATAGTAATCTCACCTCTTTTACTGTAAACCTCAAAATGTATTCATTGATTGTGTGTAACAGATACTAAGATCTATAGAGCGAGATTAAAATTATAATGGGAAAATTGTTAATAGAATATCTTTGTTACCGCTAATCTACGGTATGCACGCAATTGCAAAGAAACTCAACGAAACGTAATGTTAAATATTCCAAATGTTTTAAATAATCCGAGAAGATCTTTAGATTTTATGTGAGCTTGAAAGGAAGTGTCACTTTGTGCATAAACGATTTATTATATTCATAACTTTCCGACTTAATGTTTTTTAAGTAGACTGCGAAAGATTGATTAATTTTAAAGGTTAAGTTGTTAGGAACTTTAGGACTAAGATTCGCGGCATAATTTATGTCAGGCTCAGTTTGCTTCGACTTGAACTTTGATCGTATTATCTTGAACGCGTATAGCGCTGAGCCGCTTTTTCTCATTCATATTTAATAAAACGAATTAGAAAACATTCTAATCTAGACGGGGAACTTTCAAAGATAAAATTCATACGGAATTAAAACTTTTACTCGTCGTGCACGGAAACGAAATTTCATCCCTTAACTGCACACAAACGGTGTAATTGAAACAATCGATCTTAAATACTTGCCCAGCAATTTAAGAACTATCACAATTACTGTCAAAATGCCACGTTCTTTCATCTCCATACTTCTTTAACAAACACACTATGACAGCAAAAATACAAAAGAAAAAACTAAATGGAAGTTTTATGAAGAGTCGTGCCGGTAATTAGCCGCCATCAAACTTCCATTGTTTTTCTTGCTGGCGCGAAACTTAGGCCGACGGTTCCCAAACAAGCAAACATTGTCCAAGTAAAATTTTCACGTCTCGAATTTCCGAGGAACACCCCACGATTTCACCTTGCCGAGCGCAAATACGAGAAGTTATTAGCGGTGTTGCCGAAAATTTCGCGTCGCTCGTCTACGATTTCGAGAATTGGCAGGCTCCTCGGTAACTCAAGACTTTCACCGCAGATAAATTCCGTTACGAGGTAGGGACAAAAAAAATTCCGTAGAACTAAATACTAGCACTACCGCAAACTGTATGTACACGAATGCTTAGTACTTTAGTAAATTGGAAACGATGACGTGCATTACTATCTATGTGTACGTTCATACCACGCCACATTTTTTTTCACTTCGTCAAACTTTATGATTTAGCTCTAAACAGACAAGACTGGAACTTCGTGGCTTGTAAAATGAAATACAATTAGCCAAAGTATTGGGAATTGTTTTGCCGGTTTGGTTCTCTTAATTCCCCGTATAGCTGCCGGATCAGAACTGTATAGTTTCTTGTCCGAGCTCTCGGCTCCTGGTAGCGCATTCAAATTAAAGAAATACTTCCGCTCGACCGTATTGATGGGAATATCGGGGATACTTAGCATAATTCGATGCGATACGAATAAATCGCTTTCTCGAGGAGAAGAATACATTGTCTTTGTCGAGGACCTTAAATCATGATTCGATATTCATTGAGATCTTAGAAATATTTATGTTGCTCGTTTATTCTATACTCCTTTTAAATAAAATGACGAGAAAAGCGTCGTATAGAAATTAGTGAGTTCAGCCAGTCCAGCATCCTAGCCTGGAGAATAAAGTCTATGTAAATTCAACTTAGCCATCGATTAATCATTTTCGTTGGATAAGCATCGTGTATGCTAATGCCGTCACAGCGCCTCTATTTTGCTTGCATATTTAATAAAACTAATTCCCCCATCGCTACAACCATTAACAATGGTTTTTCGCCTCCACCCCCAAGTGTTACATAAAGAATTACACGCGGATCTATCTAGCTCAAACAAAACCTAAAAAAGCTGTCGCCCCTTTCCAACGCAGTCAGAAGCCTGCAGCAAAAAAACCATGATCCGCATATCTACCCTACGCTCATCCTCAAAAGCGAAGCTCCGATGGAGCCTCCAAAGATCTTATCACACCGATCACCTCGACGTTAATCAACTCAGACGACGTCAATCATAATTCCGTCACTCTAGTCTCTCCCTCTCTCGGTCGTTCTTATTCCTCGCTATCTTCGTTTTTGTTTAAATTATGGCCTACGTCCTCTACGCGTGGCAGCGTCTATACGAGCCATCACGAGCCCCCCCCCCTCCCAAGAATTATAACATCCAGGACTGTCGAGTTTATAGGAGACACAGAGTAGGAGGCGGTGTACGTGTGTATATACGTATAGACGCCGGTGCACCGGGCTCGCGTGTTATAGATCAGATAAATCTCGTTATGGCACTAGCGCGAGCAGCTCGCTCTCCTCTCTCCTCCAACCCTACCACCCTTCCTCCCTCTCTCTTGAACTTTCGCGTAACTTGTTCGGCAACTATGCGCCACATACTTAAGCCTCTTTGTCGGGAGTGTGCCTCGAACCATCTACGCCGATTATGTGCCTATACGCGCATATACACGTATACTTATATCAGGGAACGTGTACATGTACGGGCTAGCCGGCTGCCATAATACGATCTTATGTTACATGCATGCACTACACACACTTGGATACAAGGGCCGCGCGACCGTAATACAGCCTAGCAGGGACCGTAGTCTATACATATATATGCGGTTCAGCTAAGGAGGCCGAGATGCTGAGAGAGACAGCGAGAGCAATGGAGGGGCGGTGGACAGAGGAGAAGGGGGGGGGTGCTTCTGGAAGCCTTCGATTAGGATTAATCCCGACCCAAGTACCACCAAGCCGTCTCTCGTCTTGACATCGCTGATTGGGCGTTCTCCTTCCCCTTCTCCCCCACTCCCCCTCTCTCTCTCAAACTGCGAGATATCCAAGCCCGAGGCGATAACAGGGCAACTTTGGAACCCCCTTCGCTTGCTCGCTCTTGCTCTTGAGCTTTCCTCGGCTGCACCGCACGAAAACACTGTGTGTATATCGTGTACACGTGTCACTGCTGCTGCTGCTGCTGCTGGTCGCGTGTAAGCTTCGGGCTTATATGCACTCGACGTTTTCTGACCCGACGGTTGTACGTGTACGAGCGTTAATTATTTATATGATTGTGCGCGGGGTTTACAGGTTCGTCGTTAGTCCGTGCAATTCTGACTGGATGTCTGATATTCGCTTACGGGCGAGCTGGAGGAATGTTAGCCACTGACGCGTACATAGTTTCTGCGCTGATACTTGTTTTTCGAGGTTATGCTTTGTAGCGTTTTGTGTGTGTGTGTGTGAGCGCTGCGGGAGAGTCCAAAGTTTGCACAGTCAAGAGAACGCCAATGGAAGTTAAAGCTACACGCGAGCGAAGGAGGGTTGAACGAGCGCGGGTGTAGAAAAAAAAACGCACGAGCTACATGGTGACCTCGACTCTTTTTTTCTCTTTCACACACACACACACACACAC
>UELU01143812.1:0-12702 GCA_900490025.1 Megastigmus dorsalis | reverse complement strand
AAAATAAAAATAAAAACATTCTATGGACTCCGAAATTTACATTACTTTTTTAATAATATGTAGCTGCAGCACATAAAAGTGTATACACATGATGAGAGGTTATCTAAAAATCTTAAACTAAACATCGCTTCTCTTTTTCAATTTACTAATAAGTCAAAAGTACAACAAGAAAATGAAACTACAAGCGAAGGAAGTGCCGCTGAGGTTAGATAATCTTCCAATTGAAATGGATCATCTTCATTTTTAGACTAATTTAAATATATTTGCAGCCGACCTATGGTGTAGGTAGCTGTCCCATCAAATACGACCTTACTAAAAGTAACAGTTCTAATGCGACGAATTACCAATTCAACAAAACTTACAATATGAATTTGTGTAGTGCAGTTTTATCCCATCCTCTCAATCTTGTTTATGGCTGCCTACAACAATCCTGTAGCCTAAGCTATGAAGTTAGTACGCACGTTAATACTTACAAAATGCAATAATTCTTTGGCTTACGCATTTCGAACAATAACAATGCGCATGACTTTTTATCAGAGACAATTTAACTGGACCGAAACGATGCAGGTAAATATTACAAGTGACGGTAACACGACTGTTGTTGAAAATGTCAGATATCTTCAAAATCTAACATACAGGGTTTGGAGGACTTCATATTATATGCTTCATTATAATACTAAGTAAGTACAAAAAATAATTGAAATTTCGAGTTTTAAAAGTATTGCTGAAACGAAGTAGTGTTTAAGTATATTCTATTAATAAAATCAAAATTATTAACATTTATGAAACTTTCTACCGCTATTGATAGATATATTTTTTTTTATTTTCAGTGAAAGTTTGACGTTGGAGGATCAGACAGGTACATATTCATCAATTCCTTCTTACATTGACTACGGTACTGCGCAAATAATATATCTATTAGAGTACCGAGTACCCGATCAACAGTTTTGTGATTATTCCGCAATCTATAAAGATATAGAGGTAGGGTCTAAAGCATTAGCATGTGGTGGATTTGCTACGAACGTATTTATGGATTTGTATGACAAAGCAGCCCATTGCTGGAATTCATTGTCAGCTTGCAGTTGAATAACCACAATAATCTACCTTTACATAAAGTGTAAAATTTACTTACACTTTTCAGAGAATACATAAAATAAATTTGGATTAAAACGGATTTATTTGTAAGGTTTTAAATGTTAACTTTTGGACCGAACTACATTCCAATGAAATGGTAATGATCTTTGTTCTATATAAGTACTGTATTTAAGAATAAAAAAATTCCATAACGTTGGTCCGCGTTGGTTGTGGGAGAAGAAAGAAAAGCTCCTTCCTCTCCTTTTTCACTTATACTTTTGATACCTCAAACTTCCCCGCGTAACCTGCGAACTCGCTCATGTTTTCTTTTAGCTCTCAAAATGGAAACGGTAGTTGTCTTTGATACTTGACACATATTGTTTAAGATTAATATTCGGTCATTTCCATGGTTTTTTTTCTACGTCTCCTACATTTTATAAAAGAAATTGCATTCTATGATGTTTTCATAAATTAAACTATTTTTACACAAAGTTTTTTTTGTATTCTATAACTTTTATTTACTTTAATTATATCCATTTAAAATGTTATCTTTAGTTTCAATATATGATTTGCATTCAAATTTTTACAGCGATATGCGTATGTATTTAAAAAAGTAGTGAAAAATCGAAATTCGAGTTAAATGGTTTTTTCATTTTTAAAATTTGTTACGACAATATATACTAATATAACTAATTTATGAAGATACTAATTTTAAAAATGAAAAAAGCAATTTAACTAACGATGGCTCGCCAATAACCCAATGTTTCTCCAGGTTTAGACCGCATTGACAACAGACTTATCTCCCATCTGCCGTAGAGAGCTCTTGAATCTCTTCTTAACATCTTCAACGAGATCTATTCTAAAGGTGAGTTCCCTAAATCCTGGCGTAATATTCTTGTTACGTTCGTCCCAAAAGGAAATTTAGGAAAGTTTCGTCCAATCTCTCTAGCCCAGTCCCTTCTCAAAGTCTTCGAAAGAATGGTCATTTGTAGGTTTAACTGGTGGCTTGAACACCACATGCTTTATCCATCTACCCAATCTGGCTTATTCAGGAAGAAAAAATCCTGTATTGACAACTTCTCCATTCTCACCTCAACTATCTATTCAAATTTTACCAAAAAATCCTTCACTGCTGTCCTTCTTCTAGGCGTCGAGGGTGCCTTTAATTTTGTTGACCCTGGCATTCTTGTTTCTAAATTGCTTGATTTGGGTCTCCCCTGGAATGTTTGTAAATTCTTCTATAAACTCATCTCAAATCGTAATATATATATATATATATATATATATATACTTTAATATCGGAGGTGAGCTCTTGGGTCACGATCCAGTCTACAAAGGTGTACCTCAGGGTAGTGTCTCCAGTCCCTCTCTATACAATATCTACACAGGGGGATTGGACGGTGTTCTTTCTGAGGAATGTAATGCACTAAGCTTCGCCGACGATATTACCCTGTTCACTTCCTCCTTTGACTTCAATACCTGCCTTCAAACCCTTCAAGCTAACCTAATTTTAGTTGCTGTATTTCTATACAAACTCGGACTTTCCATTGCACCTGACAAAACAAAACTCATCATTTTCACTCTCATTCAATTACCCCTCCTAACCTCATTTTCCCTATCCTGCTGTATTTGCTTTCATTTGGTTTAACTCTCATTACTGACTCCGGTGTTTTAGGTGGGACCCTGGACTCCGGTGGCCGAGGATCCCTTCACCTCACACCTTGGGACACGAAACCCGTGTCACAAATTTATAAAGCCTTCATTCTCGGCACCATTAACTACGGAAGCGTATGTATTCACCCTTCAGACTCCAAGATGTCAGAAAAACTATTAGTTTCACAAAGACGTGCTCTTAGAACGGCTCTAGGTCTTCGCAAATCTACTGAAAACAAAATAGTAACAAAATAATCTACTGAAAACAAAATAGTATACTCCGAATCATGCGAACTTCCACTTGACATTTATAGGTAAAAACTCGCTCTCAAATATATACTTAAATGTTTTTCTTTATCGTCCCATCCCACTATCAACGCTCTACACGATCTAGAGCAGTCTCTCAATAAATTTAATCCTAACTCTAGCATATCAAAACTCCCCATCCTACAGGCCTTTAAAAAATTCAATCCCCTTAGGAATCTAATCCACTCCTCCACTATACCTTACTCTGTTTTACGCACTCACTCAAAAGTCAACACTACTCTCCGTCAATAGATCTTCAATCAAGTCTTAATATTAAATCATCCCCTTCCCCTCAAGAAGAATTTAAGAACATCTTCAATGACCAAATATCTTCATCAGTTGCCTTCTATACTGACGGTTCCAAACAAGCCCTTGACTCAAACGTCGGCTTGCAGTTTTCTGTCCCTCACGGTCACTCTCTATGAAATTCAGAATCGTTCCCTTCATATAACATCAAATCCCTTTTATTAAACTTGAGCAATCTGAATTGTGAAGTCACACTCGTTTGGGTCCCTATAGTCACGTAAGAATTCCCGGCAACGAATGTGCAGACTCGCTTGCAAAGGAAGCTTCAACCTCTGGTACCGCAGTAAATTTCCCCCTCCCATTCTCGGATTTCGTCAATGATGTATCAACCCTTATCAAAGCTGACTTCAATAACTTTATAGAAAATTACCGTTCATCCACCGGTATTTTCTTCTTCAAAAATTGTTATTCTCCTTCTTCAAAACCTTGGTTTCACTCCCACGTTTTATCGAGAAGAGAAATCGTCTCATTCAATCGAATGAGAAGCAACCACTATAGTTTATCTTACAGTTTTCATCGCAAAAACCTCACAGACTCTCCAGATTGCCCTTGTGGAGAGGACCTTGAAGATCTCATCACATTTTTTGGTCCTGCCCTCGGTTCAATTTCCAGCGTGACAAACTTCTCAAAGAGTTGTCAAAGTTCAAGCTATATCCCCCTTTTATTCCTCAATTTTTGTACTCTCCAAATCCTAATTTCATTAAAATTCTCCTTCGCTTTCTCCCAGCATGTAATCTCTCTATTTAAGTATTGCTCAATCTATAATCTATAACTTGTAATAATCTAATCTAATTTATCTCTATCTCTGGTTCTTGTTTCCGTCCTATTCGGGACTTCTGTCCCCCCAACATCGATGCCCCTCCCACCCCCACCGCGAGGTCTTTACCTTGTGCCGAGATTTGAGGGGGCACATTTTTTGTTGCAGGTACGAGCGGATCAAGGAGGAGATATCTCAATTCTCCCGCGTTTTCAGTTCTACTACGCGCATGCGTCCCGACTGTTAATGTCTAATGGCCGTACAGAACAACTGTCGTTACTGCTCGTTCCAGAGTCAAATAGCCAACTTCAAGAATAGAATAGAATAGAATAATAACAAAGAATAGTGATCAAGAGAAAAAAATGTTCAAAACTTGCTTAGAAAATCGAATATTACGCGGAGAAAAAGATTATCGATGTTTGATATGTAACACTCGTATTAAAGATTGTTATTTTGAAGCTGTCAAAAAACATATTGAATCCGAGAAACATAGAGAGTTACGTTTTGCTAAAGAAGAAAAAAATAAAGAAGTATCTGTGATTTCATCTATTTCAGAAGCTCAGCGTAAAATAATTGTTGAAAATCAAATTATTATCTGCAACAAAAAATACTACTATAAATGTTATGTATGCCTTTGTAAAATTAAAAACTTAGCTAGTGTCTTTGAACATATAAAATCATCTTCACATCAAACTTACTATAAGAAAAAGTTTAGTAGCATATTAACCTTAAAAGATAATAATTTTGGTGGAAGTACAAACTTGCCAGAAAAAAAACCAAGTAAACCAAAATATTTTGATCAGCATTACTGTTGCTTTTATTGCCTAGATTCTTTATCCAGTTCTGCATTAGCCAAATGTCACAGCTTGTTACATTTATTTCAAGAACATGATTTAAAACAAAATGACATTGTGTATTTTGATTTCGAAGATAATAATGATGTAATTATAAAGTGTTTAGCTTGCAAAGTAAACACAGATTCTATGCAATCATTTATTGAGCATCTTAAATCTCTTAGTCATAAAGGATCTGTCAAATCTTTTCATACTAAAGGAGTAAATAATGCAAGATTTACATCAGCATTCAAAAACATTTCAGTAGATGTTGGAGCAACGAAAGAAATTATTGATGCTGTAAGAGAAACCACTATTTATTGCAACGCATGTAGTCAATCTATTTCAGATAAAGATATAAAAAAACACAAATATAATGCAGGACATTGCAAAAATGTATTAACGTGGAACTCAAAACCTATGAATAACACAAGAATAGACAAACAATATGGTAAAATTGATAATGCTCATATTTATATGTGTTTTATATGCAATAAGACATGTGAAACAGCACAAGATTTATTAAATCATTACAATAATAAACGTCATCGATTCAGAATTGAAAAGTTGCATAATATTATTTTAAAGAAGAAAGATGTGAACATAAGTGATTTAAAATTTGTGCCAGCACTAGATTCAGTTTGTGATATAACAAAAAAATTAAAACCACAAAGTAATCACAGTGTTAGTCAAAAGTTAAATGAAAACTATTTGAAAAGAAAAACTTTAAGTTTAGCTACTTTGTCTGATACAGATAATGATTCAGAAGAATTAGATCCATTAGATTTAAGTAATACTGTAAAGAATAAATTACGGAAAACTAAACATAGAAAGTTGCATAATGCACAGATTAACGAAGGGAATAAAGAAAATCATAATGTATTGAGCAAATACAAAAATCATCAAAAATTAAATGAAACAGATTTAGAAACAGAAACTTTAGTTTCATCTGATTCATCGGATTCATCTGACAGAGCTAGTTATTTAGAAGAACTAATTACACTTGATTTAACCGAAGCTGACAAATCTATTTTTCTGGCTACTAACAAAGAGTTTCATAAGCTACAGAAGAAAAAAAATTCTAAATCTCTTTCTAATAGTCATCTGGAAACTTACTTTAATAATTATATTAAATTTTGTATTGAGCCAGAAAAAAATATTTATAGTATTAACAAAGAAATAATTCGTTTTGTTGCAAAGTCTTTGATATTAGCTGTTTCTTACAATTCTACAAAAATATGTGTTCCATGTGGAAGTCAATATACAAATGATGAGTATATGAATAAACATCTTGCGGATCCAAGGCACATGGATAATGTAAATAAATTAGAATTTGATCATCAAAAACATATCCTTAATCAAAATCAATTCAGCAATTTGGAAATGGCTAAAGAATACATTCGAGAAGAATCAGATCATTCATATGTATATTGTTATGTATGTAATATTAAAATTTTTAATGTAAATTCTGAAATTCATTACCATATTAGATCAGAGAATCATATTCTGCATTGTGAAACTTGTAAAACTGAATCAAAAGAAATATTTACCAAATATGTTGACATTTCCACAAGCATGTGGTATTATGCACAGAGGTTTCTTTGCGAAATTTGTGATTCAAAGTTTAACCTAGAACTTGATTTTGCAGCACATTTAGAATCAGGAATTCATGCAAGAAGATTAAAAAAAATAAATAATTTAATATTAAAATTTGATGTTTGTCCAACCTGCGTTACATGTTGGTATGGTAAGCTTGATGCTAATGACAGACACTGTGAAAGCAGTCTTCATAAATATCTTTTATCAAATCATGACTTTATGGTTCCTGATTTGTCAATTATAACACAAACCCTTTTAAAAAATCTAGATGATAATATTACTCTACTAATGGCCGAATCAGATAAAATAAGTGCAACAGAATCAATCAAAGAAAGTACATTATTAAAGGCTGTTGAAAGAAGCGTAATATGCATATATCCAGAAGCTAAAGCCTACATTTTTGGATCTAGACTCTCACTACTAGGATTGATTAATAGTGATTTAGACATTTATTTAGACTGCGAGAATGGGTATCATAATATTAAATCAAAAGAGCGAAGTAAAAAGTACATCCAAGAAATACAGCCTCTTTTTGAGAAACAAGAGAATCATTGGATCATTGATGAAATTTTGTTGGAAGCCAGGGTGCCCATAATGAAGTTGAGACATATTGATACAAACTTAAAGTGTGATATATCTTTTATGAATGGGCTTGGTGTAGAAAATTCTAAGCTTATTAGGTAAGCTGAATTTTAGATGTTAATTTTGGTCCAATATATTTTCAATAATCCATTTTTCTTCTTATAACAGATATTTCAATAGCGTTTTCCCTGAATGTCGCAAAATGATTTTATATCTTAAAAAGTGGATGACTAATTGTCGACTGTCAGGACCCAATGGTGTAACAACGTATGCTACTTCATGGCTCATTATTTTTTATTTGCAAATCAAAAAAATAGTACCAAGTGTGTACCTACTTTATAATGGAAAAAATCAATCTAAGATTGTTGATGGTAATTGTTTTGCAATATTTTTAACATTATTAAAACAATAGTTTTAATTATTTCATTTTTCTATACAGGTTGGGAATGCAGTTTTGTAGAATTGTTACCATCATTTCAGAAAAAGTATTTATTGAAAGACCTTTTAAAAGAATGTTTCTTGTATTATGCAACATTTGACTATCAGTCTAATATAATATGTCCATTGTTGGGAAAAGTAATGAAAAAATCTGATTTTGTAAACACTAAGGAGCTACCTGATGAAATGCACAATTACAAACAACGTGTAAAAGAAGATGAAGTTGAATTTTTTCGATTAGATTTTCCAATGTGCCTTCAAGATCCTGTTGACCATTCTCAAAATTTAACAAAGGCAGTTACAAAACTGCAATTAAGATGTTTTATTAAATATTGTGAAAAAAGTTTTGCAATCATTTCAAAAAATTCATAAGATTTTTTCCAAGAATTTTTAAAAAGAAGTAATTATTTTGTGATATGTTTCATTACAAATACTATATAGCCGAATAATCATGTGCAAATTATCAAAAAACATATGAAAATAAATTTTTCCAGGGTGCTTTTTTAAAGAATCAGAAAAAAACCATATAAAAATGTTAATGATTTTTCATTTATACAATTTTTAGGTTACATAAAAATTATTTTCTTATTCCAGATGTAAAAATGTACCTATATAAAGGACAATTTCGTATGCTTTTTCGGCTATACCCTTTATAAATTACACTTATGTTATAAAAATCGTTGTCATAATTAGTTACTACACAATTTTCTACAATTTATTTTTAAGAATATTAGTTATTTTTATATTATTATGTAAAAAGTGTAATATAAAAAGCATGTAAATTTATATAGATGTGATACCAATATTTAAGTAATTATCTTTATATTTATGTTTCTAATTTAAATAATACAAAAAAGTGTATTCAATACAATTATATTCTTATTTACTATTAATGTAACTTTATATTTAATTTTGTAATTTTTTTTTCACATTCTATTTTATTCTTAATTTATCAAGGTAAAATGTATTTTAAAATAAATATTGACATTGTAAATTTAAAAATAAGTGTATTACATAAGTTTTTGTTTATCAGATGCATACCTTTTCCTAAAAACTGTTCTTTTTATTTCAATAAGTAGAAACTCATTAAAACTAAATCTTCTTTTTTAAAGTTAGCATCCGTTTAGTTTATTTTTATTAAGTTAAAATAGGTTTCCAGTATAATGTATTTGAAGATTCTCTTTTTTTTAGAAAATTGATAGAATGAAATGAATATGAAAACTGCTTCTCTTATTAGAATAAAAAAAATATCTGTTACGGCATGCTTAATATCTTATATATAATTCCATATCCAGAGAATTCTCGCGGTTAGCTGTTTGTCAAAGCTTGCATTTTTACGCCGCGGAACATTCAGCGGTAGCGCGGCGACCGAGAGATAGCGTAGTAACACCTTCACGAAAATGCAAGTCTGCATTTTTTCGTCCGTCTAGCCTCCACAAAACTAACAACGCGACTGCAAGAGCGACGCGTAAGAATTCTCTCGATGTGAGGACTTCCACTCCGAAAAGAGCACATGCATTCCATCTACGACCACTGTACCGCTCACACGCGACCTTTATCTATAACTCAATAAACTTATTTATACTCAACACAAATTAGAATCATTATTTTAATATCCTATCCACCTCGGACGTAACAATATCAGTTTCATTTTTTCTTAAATTTTCTATATTCTAACAATTTTAATTAAACAGTCACGGACTTAATTCATAATACCAATCATTTAAGGCATCGAAAAAAAAGCTTTTTTTGTGAATTTTTTTCTCGAGTTCTGGGTGGTGGATCAAAAAAAAATTTAGGGCTTTATTTGTTAAAGATCTCAAAAATATTTTTTATTTATATATATATATATAACAAAATGGCCTCGTAGTAGTATAAAGATAAAAAAAAAAAATCTGAAGGAGTAAAACGGTGCTCGTGTAGTCTAGGCCCCGACGGCCCGACCATACATCCCTTGGCTATTTTAGGTCCCCACAAGAACCCAAGTTTTTTAGAAATTAATTGTTTAAAAGGTTATATCTAGCTTCGAACCGAAACTTCGAATAAAAAACAAAAGCGAGAAAACAAAAAAGTTTCTAAATAAAAAAATACCAATTTTAAAATAAAGCTCAGTTTCCTACGATTTTTTGGTTGGCGATATAGACTTTAAACAATTAATTTGTTTATAACTTTTTATCTACCACTTTTTCGGCCGAGAACCCTCGAAATTCGGATTCAGCATAAAAAAATACGTCTAAAAACTTGGGTTCTTGCGGGGACCTAACATGGCCACGGGATGTATGTTCGACGCCTAGACTATAGTAGCAGTCCTGGTGTACCATCTGGAACAAAAAAAGTCTCAAATTTGCTTGAGCTAAGTATGAGGTAACTCCTCGACTGAGAGCTTTCATCCTCCTCCTTGCAACTTGCAGTCGGTGGGGCACGCTCGTCGCTCGCTAACGCTCGAGCTTTTTGCTATATATACATATATACAATGTGCCCCCGTCGTGGCCGCCCGCGCGCACCATTTTTCAGCTCATGCGCATGGGGCACGATATCAGCTGATGCGTGCCCCTCTCACGGCTATACATTTTTCAGCGCGGGGCCCGATCTTCTGATGCGTGCCCAGCCGTCCGCGCGTGCGCACCGCCGGGGATGGTGCTTGTCTTTTGATAAAAACGCCATCGGTTAAAACACGCGAATCAGTGTTGAGGATGGATACAAGTTGGAAGCATCCTTTATTCCTTTTACATGTTGCGTATGCGGTCCTACTGGCTGTGGTAAGACCTTGTTCGTAAAGAGGTTACCACAGCGCGCAGTTGCCGGAGATTTGTGACATGCCTTTCGACCGTATACTGTTTTATTACGCCGAGTGGCAACAGGCGTACGTGCGTGAGTTTCAAGCAATGATCGAGTTTCGAGAGGGACTGCCGCAACCGAGAGTCTATTCATCCGACAATCACAGAAAGAAATTACTAGTGCTGGATGATTTGATGCGAGAATCTTCCAACGAGATTATCCTCGATCTATTTATAAAAGGTAGTCATCATAAAAATATATCGCTTATATTTATTACGCAGAATGTTTTCAATAAAGAAAATTCGCAGCGCGATAATAGTTCGAACACAAAGTACCTTGTTTTATTTAAAAATCCACGCGATCGAGCGCATATTCAACATCTCGCGCGCCAAGTTTGTCCAGAGGATCCAAAATTTTTACAAGAAGCCTATCTAAACGCCACTCGCGAGCCACATTCTTATTTCTTTCTCGATCTCTCGCAGGACTGTTTGGATGAATTCAGATTTCGCTCTGGTATATTTCCCGACGACTCTAGCCACTACGTGTACATGCCGAAAATATTCAAGTTCCGTTAAAAAAAATAGAGGGCGTGAGAGAATGAAACAAATAAGCGTCTTATGATTATACTTATAGTTACGCGCCAGCAAAGGCGAAGTTAACATCGTGTATCAAGTGCTTCTCGAAAAAATATCTTATTGGTCACTCTTTGTCATACGAACGGGCTCCAGCGCAAAGTTCTGCTCCGGACGGCCGACAAACCACTCGTCAGATGTATAACTGAAATAGAACCCGAGGAGGAGGAGGACGAGAAGTTTTACGCTATTGGGCGTCCTGTAGTGGATAAAAAACTTAACACGCAGCAGATAATGCGTGCACTCCAGGGGCTCAAGGAAAATGCAGTAGGTGTTTATGCGGCTAATCGTATACCTAAAATTTTAAGTTTACCTGCTGCTATAATCGCAAACATTGATACATCGGCTAAACCGGGATCGCACTGGATTGCAATTTTCATCGATAAAAAAGCCAATGGAATTTACTTTGACAACTATGGGGTCGCGCCGTACATCAGACAGCATCTCGATTGTCTTAGAAGAAACTGCGCACGATACAAATGGAATGAGGAAAAGCCACAAAGTTTAGATTCACAGGTGTGTGGAACACGCAACGACGAAATAGCTTCAAATTTTTATAAAAAGCTTACAAATAGATTAAAAAATAAAAAACTGTGTAAGATGAACATTTTTCAACGAAAAAAATTTATTGGTAGAGGTTTCTGTAACCAAACGTGTACTTCGATACTGAAATATATGTAAAAACTTGTTTTTTTATTCAATATCTGTATTCTTCTTTATATTTTAATCGCTATGTATCTTATGTATAATTTTATGTACAATTAGTTTTATAATTATTGGAATATAAAATGTGAAATTTACATCTTTTTTCTTATGTAACTTAAACCCGCTCATTTATCCATTAGTTTTTTCCTGTTTGAGTCCCCTATATACATATATACGTATAAAAGAAAATTCTACTTGATAATAACTTTTGTCAGTCATACATGCGTCATTCTTTTTTATCTTACTTTAATAGTTAATATTGCTTAAATATAAACCGTTTATATCAATATAAATTTCTCAGGAGAACGTATTTTGATCTTGCATCTAATATTATACTTTAACCAAAGCAGACTCGTATATTTCTAGTTTTTTTTTTCAGAATCGAATAATAAGAATATATATATATAATATTCGGCGGTCCACAAATATATATATATATTCTTATTATTCGATTCTGAAAAAAAAAACTAGAAACCGTCTCATTCTTGTGGCGTATCATTTTATAAAGGCCATTCTTTTATCTTAGCCGCCCACGCACAGCTGAAGGGGGGGGGGGGGAGAGGAGAGTGATCTTGCAACTAATATTTCGTAGCCCGGTTTTTTTATATGTAATTCAATCTCGATAAAAAGATCATTACTCCTTGGACCGGCGACGCGGCAAGACGAACCATGGGTCCACCAGTAAGTAGCCTCTCTCTCTCTCTTTATAAGGGCATGTACCACCGAGACTCTGCGCAGAAGGCTGGTTGAAGCTTTAGTCTTACCCCATCTTGACTACTGCGCTGTAGTGTGTCTTGACGCGTCCGACGAGCAGAGAATACGACTGCAGAGACTCAATAATACATGTGTGCGATTCATATACGGTGTTAGGAGGGATGAGCACATCACCCCCTATAGAAAGCAACTGGGCTGGTTGCGCGTTGACAGTCGGAGGATGTATTTTGCCGCTATCCTTATGTATAAAATCCTTCGGCTTAATGAGCCAACTTATTTAGCGGCATTTTTCCATAAACACCAGCCCAGGAGCACTAGCAGGGGT
>UELU01143806.1:3285-22684 GCA_900490025.1 Megastigmus dorsalis | reverse complement strand
ATCCATATCCGACCGATAAAACAGTTTCTGCCTTACCAACCGGATATTCAATAATTCGATATAGCTAAATAAATACTTGAAATTATGAATATTCCAAATACAGGTGCACTACCTCTAAGAATTATCTATCATCTGGCAAAGTTTGAAGTAAATATTTCAAGTGCACCCTTAAAAATTTCTGCACCGAAAAAATGCACTCATTTCGGTGCAAATACTTATTTTTTCGGTGTAGAAATTTTTGAAGGTGTCGTTGAAATATTCACTTGAAATTTTGCTAGAAGATAGATAATTAATAGACGAAGTGCACCTGTGTTTGGGATTTGCATAATTTTAACTATTTATTTAGTTATTACTAATTATTCATATCCGATCGGTAAAACAGTTTGAGTGGTAACTGTAGGACTTTGACACCCCCTTAAAAGTGAAACATATGTAACAATTTATTTACACTGGTTTCCTATGTAAAGATACATTAGTTTTAATATGTTTAAATATTTTTAGCAATTCTGGTTCCCGCATATTGTAATATTATAAAATTTTAATATTCCCGATGAATATTAAAGCAATAAGTATATATATTTATATATAACTTCGATTTGCCGCTTTATCAAAAAATACCAAATTTTTTTAGCATTCCTATGAAGAATGGATTTTTCGATCTGTATGAATCAACTTCTTAATAATCACATTTTTTGAGGTTAGAATTCGTTTCCGCACTTATTTCGGGATCTGTTCAAGCTAGAGCGAACCGGTTGATGTTTTTAGATTTCCTAAAGAAAAATTGACTTATCGTTATCTGTTGATAGACAGCCTTTTTAAAACTATATATCGAGGTTAGAATATCTTTACATTACAAATCTAAGAATATATACAGATTTTCTTTTCAGTATAACAATATTCACATTGAAAAACTGCTTCTATTTAATAAATATATTAATAATGAGATACTTACTGCTGGCAAATTGACAATTTTTTCCATTATTTGACTCACACTCAGAAACACATATTATCACACGTGAATTGTTCGTACCTATATGCACTCTACCATTGAAGTGAATTAATAGAAAATTTTAAGCTTACTATAAAATCACTCTAATACTAAAGTAATATTGTTCAGTCCAATTGTTAGAGAGACTTTTTCACTCTAAAAGAAATTAAACGCAACAATAGAGTAGATTTTCACTCTAAATTATTTAGATTGTATACAAGTAAATACTACTTTTCGGCACGGGTGGGAAACTTGTTTTTTTTTAACATATGGGACGTTTTTCCCCCGGGCGATGCGAGGCCTAAAAATCATGTGAAAGTTGCGATTTTTAGGCTTTCATGGTATAAAATATTGTTCGACACTGGTGTGTACTTTGATTTTTAGAAAAACGTCCCATGCGTTAAAATAACAACTTTCTCACCCGTGTCAAAAAGTACTATTATACAAGGTCAGAGTTCAAGTATACATTATGGGTAATCCATATATAGACTATCCATGTATGAATTAAGGGGATGCCGGAGTCGCCTGTTTTACCGACATTAGGTTTTTCAAACTTTTCTCTTTAACAAATTAACCAATTCACTTGAAATTTTTAGAGATGATAGAATGATCATAAATAGAACGCGCTCAGCCCAGAAATTTCCGAAAACTAAAATAATATAGAAGCTAGAGAAGAAAATACCAAATTTTTACTGATTTCAATTCAATCCAAGAGTTGGCATGATTCTGACTTTGCAATTATATTTCAAATTAAAAATATATTTACACAATTTATTGGTAATTTCAGGGCTGAGTGCGCTTCAATTACGATCATTCTATCATCTCCTAAAATTTCAAGTCAATTGGTTAATTTGTTAAAGAGAAAAGTTTGAAAAACCTTGTGGGTATTTCGATGTAGTAAGGGCGGGAAATTTAAATTTTTAGTGACTCCGACGTCCCCTTAAGTTTAAAATTTGTTGCACAAATGTATAGGCTACTCTTGCATAATGCGTGACGTGTTTTTTTTAGTAATCCTTATCGGCAGTAACATTTGTAATTTCAAAAGCGTTTTTTTAATTGTAAGTATTCTCTCAATTTCAATCAAGGATAAATTAGTGCAACTATATTTTCAACGATATTCTAATCACAGTTGTAAAATTTAAAATTGTGGGTGTTAACTGATTTTCGGGAAATGAGCCTTTATTTTTACTGATTCAAATTTAAACGTATACAAATTTTATACAAAGTATGTAGTTTATTTTGTAATAAAGTTTAAACTTAAAGGTTTATGATACATATTTTCGTTTGTATAGTGCGGATTAAATTTCAAGGTATATTAGCAAAGAATCACACCATCTATAAGTATTATATGCTATATACTATCCTTATAGCTACACAGGAAATAATACTAAGTCCATACTCAAAGGGGACATTCCGAATTTGCATTGTTTATATACCTACACGAGAACGTTTGAAAATATCGATTCATCTAATCCTAAAGACACGTAGGAATAAATAATAGTAGGGTTTTGCTAAAGCAGTTATGACCAAAATTTTTTATTCAGGCAAAATGAAATGAAATGAATAATTTTCAGAACTTTACCTATGGGGCTACTCGCAATAAATAATGTTATTTATTGTGACGTTTTATATATTGGGGTGATCCGTTTTGACCTCTCTTTTCTAATTTTTTTCTC
The DNA here is from genome assembly GCA_900490025.1 of Megastigmus dorsalis. Classification (NCBI taxonomy): domain Eukaryota; kingdom Metazoa; phylum Arthropoda; class Insecta; order Hymenoptera; family Megastigmidae; genus Megastigmus; species Megastigmus dorsalis. The sequence goes on along the minus strand of UELU01143806.1, from coordinate 20,020 downwards.
AAAAATAGTCGATCTTTGTTCCAATGATGCTAAAAATGTTTTTAAGCATTTTGGAAATTTTTACACCAATACAAAGCTTCCTCTCTGGGGAAACAAAATATCTAATTAATCCATTACTTATTATCGAAACTTACAACTTGTTAAATAATTTTAAAAAGATTCAGACATTATTTACGGTCATTCGTATAGGTTAAGTTTTACCGCTACAGTTTTTAATATTTGTTTTTTTTTCTTGACTTCTATAATAAGTACATACATAAATTTATCTGCACACCTATTTTTCAATTTCAAGTTTATCGTACTACTTATATAACTTAAAAAAATCGGTATCATTTAAATCATATTCTTGGAGAATGTAAAGGGCTTAATAATCAAAAAAGATGTCTAATATGAAATTTTGATGTGCTGTCATACAGTTCTCTCAATTATATTTTAAATAAAGTTTTACATTCTTTTTATAAAAATTAAAAGTTGATACATCATGTTTCCCTGAATATATATATTTATTGTTTCTATATCCTTTCAAATTAATCCAAATTAACATATTTAAGAAGAATAATTTATGAAAGTTTTGTATTACATTTAAATGCAAATCGAGAATTTATTAGGTTTTGTACAATTTAGATAGTATCTAAATTTTATAGTAATAAAAGCAATTCAAATGTTCAGTAGGTATAAGTACAGTAATCTACTTGTTTTAACGATCATGTGAAAATCAGTATAAAGCTTTGCAAGTTTTTAGTGTATTACATGTAATTGTAAGTAAATGTGTATATATATATATATATATATATATTGTAAATCAGAATACATTTTCGAACGGAAATCGCAGGGTGCAGGCGCCTGCTGTGCCGACGACTCTCTATTCCCATTTCCCGTCTCTCTCTTCATCGAATATACACAGAGCAGCTGTGAACGTATACAGTGTGCGGTGACCGGTGCGGGCCAGTACCGCCGTCCGCCAGCCGCCTGGGCCTGCGCCTGCCGCCAGTACCACACACACACGCTCAACAAAAAGAGAGGAAGAGAATTGCACGCATGTGCAGAGCGAGCGCGAGCTCAGAGCTCAGAGCTGACTGCTGCTGCATACATGCATAAGTATACAATAAGTACGTGTGGAGACGACAAAAGCGCGCACGCACCTACAGGAGGTGATAGCACACGAGCTTGAGGATCGTGAGCTCGAGTCGGGGGAGAAAAGAGAGAAGACACGAGAATATCCTGCTCGTGTGCATTGTGTACCTATATAGTATACAGTATACACATATATGTGTGTGTGTGTGTGTGTGCAAAAGTGCAGCGACGAAGACGGCGGTGCGCGCGACGGGAGAGGCCAATCGTGCTGCCGCTCAACAATTCCCTCGGCAACTAAATAATCGACGTCAAAGACGGCCTGGAGCAAAAGAGAGATAGAGAGCGAGCCGAGAGCTGGTGCGACAGAGAGAGAGAGAGAGAGAGAGAGAGAGAGAGAGAGAGAAGAGAACTGTCAAATATGGCGAGCGCCAGCAGGAGCAGCAGTTGGTACAGCGCTGGGCCGTAGCCGCACCACCACTACTACTGAGGACGAGAGGCGAGCAGCAGCAGCCGGAAAGGGAAAAAGTGCCAGAGTGCGGACGACGGGGAGAACTTGTACGGCCTGCAGCCTGGGCCGGAATATGCGGCTCCTCGTTCCGCTGTCGCAGCCGCCGTCGTCCTCGTCCTCGTCGTCGCCGCCACCTCCACTGCCACCGCCGCAGCCGCAGCCGCAGCCGTCGACCCTCGGCACCCATTGACACATACACACACAGAGGCAGGCAGACGAACGAGAGAATCGACACTGTGCAGTGCTGCTCGGAACTACTGCCGCAAGCCGCGCTCTCGTTCTTTCTCTCTCTTGTCGTCAACATCTTCCTCTTCTCTCTTCCTCTATCCTGTTCTCTCGCGCTCGCTCTCTCTCTTCCTCCCGCTGCCACCGAGAGAGAAAGTGTGCGACGAAGCCGTCGGTCGTCCTCACCCGGAGACCTGCCGCGCCGCAATATGTGACAAAGTGTTCCCGGATATTTATGGCTCTCGAGGAAAAGAGCAGTGTGATAGTGCGTGAGAATTGTTCGCGGAGGAGAGAGAGGCGGCGAAGTGAATTATGGGGGTGGTGATGCGCCAAGGGGAATGGTAATTGGGGATGAACTATGGGTGCTCAACAAACCAAGGATAGAGTCATTCCTCCCGGGACCGTCGTCAGACAGACACGGAAACAGCCCAGGAATCCCAAGGACTCGCGTGCCATGGGCTCCAACATCTTCACAGAGCACAGTGGTATATTTTTCTCTACTTACATGATTATCTTTTAATGCTCATTGCCTTTTTCTTGCCATCCCTTCAAAACTTGAGATGTTCTTTCTTCTTATACTACTGTGCAACGAATGAGGTGCAATTGTTTTCAAGTGGGTGCAGGGTAAATTGAAGATCATTTGATCCTATGATTGACAATCGACTGACTGACTTTGTAAATAGATTATCATTTATTTGAATTAAGACAAATGTCTTGGTACTAAGTTGTACAGTATTGTTTTCATGGTCAATTTATCTTTTGTTTCTTTACTCTGCTTTTACTTTACTTGCTTAGATTCTTATCGAACCCATCTAGCATAAGACATGTATTATCTTGTTGGTTTTTTGAAATTAATTTATTCAAGAATTTTATTTTATGCAGCTTTAAGCTAGATTCAAGGTTAATTCTTCAATGGATTATTGATTGTTCAATGTAGTCGGTTTTTTATTATATTAAAATTTTATATACAATAGCACAGACAAAAACAATTGTTACTTTGTGAGTATTGTGTTCAGGTTTCACTGCCTATAGGTTATTGATTATGGACTGATCAGATAATAGGAGACAATAACTCACAACTCTTTTAACTTTTCTTCTCATTTTCTTTACCCATTTCATTTTATCCTTTTAATTTTAATTCTAATAAATTAATTTTAGATCGTTTAATGTGTTATTTCTACCTAATTTTTTTTATTTATGTAATCACTAGTTTTCTTTTATTCACATGCTTTAAAAAATTGAAAAAAAGTTTCAATGACATGATTCATAAAGCAGTCATTAGTCTTCTTGGCTATTATTCACTTTATTACCCAACATATTAAATTTTGGTTATGGGCAATTCTTATTTACATAGCTAGTTATATTATTTATTTATTTTTTTATTTTTTTTTTGTACAATGTTTATTATAAACATGTTTATGTTAATATACAAAAATTATGTGAACTAATCTGGTCTTTTTTTTTAACTTAATCATATATAACACTTGAAGAAAAATATTGATTTTTAATTAAATAAGCCCCATTTTATCTTCATTTCTTGGAATTAAATACCATTATTTATTTATAACTTGATGTTATTTCAATATAAACTAACTACAAGTTATTTAATACTAAGAAAATTAGTTATGCACATGGCTTGTTCCGTACATGCCAGTTATATCTTTTTCCTTTTCATTTTGTTCTTCCTTTCCTGCACATTTAATTATGGAGTTAGATGTATGCGAAACACGGATGTTTCACGTTTGATTCTTTGACTTTTTTTGAATGAGTCATTCACAGCTGCTGATTGTAGAATTCTCTAATAGTAGCTTAGGTTTTTAGATTCTAATAGTTTTGATTGATCATAGGTAAAGTATGCTTTAAATTATTTTAAACCCTTTCATAAAAGAATTATTATATAATCATAAATCTTGCTTGTTTTTAAAAATTAAAAAACTTAGTTAAATAGCATTAGTAAAATGTGAATTTAAAAAAAAATTATAACGAAATTGGAATACGTTTATCTTGAACACATGAATAAATAAATGATGAATGAGTTGATCTTAGAGATTAGATAGCAGTAGTTAGTAGAAACTTAAAATTTGTACCTATTTGCTAAAAAATAAATTTAGATATTAATGTTTTTAATATGTACTGATGAAAAATAATCAAAAAATTGTATATATTAATTATAATTACCCTTATAAAATTAATAATAATTAGATAAAGGTGAAGATTTAATTTTGAAACAATAATGTATTTTTTCTGCACAACTTTTAATGTATTTCTTTTCACATAGAAGCATTACTTCAAAGCAGACCACTTCCACACATACCTGCTTTACCAGAGGGTGATCCACCAAGTGGCTCCAGTGTTCAATCTATTTCACAGCAGCCTAATTTAGATCAGGTTGTCTCTGTATCAAGCAGTGGCCTTCTAGAAGCTGCAAACAGGTTTGTAATCAGATACCTATACACTACGTATAAAGTACTTCATTTAAAGTGTTATATAATGTTTTTTATGTAATAATTTCATTTGATTTATTATCACAGATGGACCAGCAAAGAAAATCTTTTAGCCCAAGAAGAGGATGATCCACAACTTTTTGTTGCTTTATACGATTTTCAAGCTGGTGGAGAAAATCAACTAGGTTTGAAAAAAGGTATGAGAATCAATATTTGTGATGATGATACTACTGTAAAATTAGATTACTCTACATAGAAGTACAAGTATATAACTACAGAAATATATTTAAATACATCAATATTTGATAATTTTAGATTAATATTTTACATATCACAATTAATTAAAGCTCTTTTCATATTATTGTTATAAAATAACTTTAAATATTCAAATATAACTATTCAAATCTAACAATTTTTCATATTCTAAAATCATTAAGAACTCCTGTTTTAATATTTTTAAGGATTTGTGTATATGATTAAATATGATTACTATTTTTAAAGATTTGTGTATATAATTAAAAGTGACATGAAGAAAGTTATATTTTTATTTAATACGTGATTTTACATTTTAACATTAAGCAATTTATAAAATTAATGACAATATTTATTGTAAAGAATCCAAGCTTACTCCAAATTTTAATGAAGTAATTTTTTGTGCAGGTGAACAAGTTCGCATATTAAGTTACAATAAAAGTGGAGAATGGTGCGAGGCTCACTCTAGTAGTGGTCAAGTTGGCTGGGTGCCATCAAACTATGTAACTCCAGTTAATTCTTTGGAAAAGCATTCCTGGTATCACGGCAGGATATCGAGAAATGCTGCTGAATATCTCTTAAGTTCCGGTATCAACGGAAGTTTTCTCGTTCGTGAGTCGGAAAGTAGTCCTGGGCAGCGCAGTATTTCTTTGCGATATGAAGGACGAGTATATCACTATAGAATTAATGAAGACAGCGATGGAAAGGTAAAAATAATAAACTATTTGATTTTGAAGAAAAACAAGTAAAATTTGAAACATTTCATTACAGATGTACGTGACAACCGAAAGCATTTTTAATACATTGGCGGAATTGGTGCATCATCATTCCATGCTTGCCGATGGTCTTATTACACAGCTTTTATATCCAGCACCAAAGCGAAACAAACCAACTGTTTTTCCTCTTAGTCCAGGTATAATTTAATTATCTACTTCTTTTAATGTATCATCAAATAAATTATATTTATTTTAAATATATTTATTTTTACTAAACAAGCTTCAGAAAACATTACTTATTATAAAAATTTATTCTAGAACCTGATGAATGGGAAATTAATAGGACTGATATTGTTATGAGACATAAACTGGGTGGAGGACAATATGGCGATGTGTATGAAGCAGTATGGAAAAGATATAGTATGACTGTTGCAGTAAAAACTCTTAAAGTAATTTAAATTTATTTATTATTAAATAGATTAAAAAGAAACTGAAGTTGAAATAATAACCTTTTAAAATTTTTTAGGAGGATACTATGGCATTAAAAGACTTTTTAGAAGAAGCAGCAATTATGAAGGAGATGAAACATAGGAACTTAGTACAATTAATTGGGGTATGCACAAGAGAACCGCCTTTCTATATCATAACGGAATTTATGAGCAAAGGAAACCTGTTAGATTATTTACGTAACGAAAGCAAACACCAAATTAATGCCGTGGTTCTTATGCATATGGCAACACAAATTGCAAGTGGAATGAGTTATCTTGAAAGTCGAAATTTCATTCATAGGTATTTTTTACTTATATTTATTATTTGATAATATTTATAGAATGCTATAAGAACCGATATAAAAAAAATTATATTATTATTGCAAAAGGGATTTGGCTGCAAGAAATTGTTTAGTAGGAGAAAGTCATTTGGTTAAAGTAGCTGATTTTGGTTTGGCTCGACTTATGAGAGATGATACATATACTGCACATGCTGGTGCGAAATTTCCAATTAAATGGACTGCCCCCGAGGGACTAGCCTACAATAAATTTTCTACAAAGGTAATTTGAACAAAGTCAAACCATTCTTTGCTTTTCTTTAATGTTATTAAACGAGAATTTTCAACTTTACATTCAAATATCTGAGATATATTAATATATTATCTAAAACAAATAATTTTGTATTTTCAGTCTGATGTATGGGCGTTTGGTATTTTGTTATGGGAGATTGCAACATATGGTATGTCTCCTTATCCTGGAGTAGATTTAACCGATGTCTATCACATGCTGGAAAAAGGTTATCGAATGGAATGTCCTCCTGGTTGCCCACCCAAAGTTTATGAACTTATGCGACAATGCTGGCAATGGTCTGCCTCAGATAGACCAACTTTTAAAGAAATTCATCATTCATTAGAAAATATGTTTCAAGAATCAAGCATCACAGAAGGTATATTTTTAGATAAATTTTTAAATATTTCATTTATAAAAACAAAATAAACACTTATTAATTAATATTGAATTTTCTTTTCATTTTAGAGGTAGAAAAACAACTTCAAGGCAATAGTGGACAAGTCCAACTGTTATCTTGTAATAAATCACAAACAGGTAGCTCAGGAAATATTCATGGTCTTGTACTTGCAGCTGAGCAGCATGTTTCTAATTCTCCTCAAGGTATAACTTTAATAACAATCATAATTTCTTAATAAATACAAATTATTCAACGAATTTCATTTCTAGAACCTACAAGTTCAGTTACCAAATTAAGTACTTTTATGGGAGGTCTTACAAACAAAGGAAACAGCAGCATGGTTCAAATGAGACGTTCTACAAACAAAAAAGGCAAACAAGCACCTGCTCCACCAAAGCGGACAAGGTAAGGATACTGTATGTTTATTGTAAATTTGTCCATTTTTTAAACATTAGATTGATATTTTGTAACTTGTTTAGTAATTTGCAAGATATCTAGATTTTTGTCTTATTACTATTATTTTTTTTTCTATTAGACCTTGAATTGTCTCATTATTAAAATTGAATGGCCTCTTCCTTTTTTTATTTGCAGCCTTCTATCGTCGTGTAGTTCTTTCCGAGATTCTGCCTACCAGGATCAGGATCATCAAAACGCGGATATGCCTAATGTTGTATTGCACGATGGCACTGATCTAAATGGTATTGACAAGATTTTTCAAGGTATTCAGTCACACGAATAAGTCAGATCTAACGGTATTTTTTGCACGTCTTTTTTTGAGTCTTTCCTTTTGTGCCCTACCTTTTTGAGTCAATTCATGTTTAGGCTCATAATTTTTTGCATTTTGCATCGTAATACTCGTGTGACATCCATGCTTCCAATGTCTGTGGGTCATTCTCTCCCTTTTAAGTAAGGATAATGTTTTTATCGAATCGAATGCTAAAATAATGCATGTGCGAGTCGTGGCTAAGCAAAATAATTTTCATTCCGTGCATCCTTTATGCCTTCAACCTGTAGCATTCATTCCTCTGTCATGTGTTTATTATCTACTTAATAATCTCGATCCAGACATTTGCAATCAACCATTCTGGACACAGGTGGTAAATGTAAATTTAATTCTTACTTATCTGCATGATATAAATCCAGGGTTAACTATTTATTCATTTAGATCAAAATAAGGTATTTATGCATTTTGAATTTAAATTAAAAGTGGAATTTGTAAAGACACCGAAATTATGTAAAGTGTTAAAACTTATAGCAGATGCTTGGCCCTGTATAAGAATAGAATTTTATAATAGGTTCTAGGTAGATAATATACATTTTTTTTATAATTGTTTAATATTTTTTTATATGCCTATTGAAATTTTTACTTTATTATAAATATGTCTGGATCGCTTAAAGTTTAAGACTCATTGTCATTTTTACGCTTTAATCCCTGCTCTCGTAACATTCAAGCAGTGTTCTGTGGTTTTTCTAACAGAGTTATTCGCATCATCATATCTCATCTAATGCAACAGTTTTTTTCGAGACTCCGCTTCCATGCTTTTAGGGTATTCATCACACAAAACATCATTTGTTATAAAATATTTCAAGCATCACGACTCGCGCTCGGAGAATGACCCATTTCAAACACGAGTATTTGATCATTATTAAAAATATTAACAGGACTGGGAAATTGCACATATTTAAAAAGCGTCGTCACTAGAAAAACCTTACTAACATCTACCCCTACACCATAATAAATTAATTAATAAAATTGAAAAATTCTTTCTTTTTCTAGCGTCACACATCTTTAGTAATTTTTATGATTTGTGAAAAAATTTATAATACAGTAGTAAAATAATGCAATCCTGCTCAGTCCTGGCAATAATTTATAGATTATAAAAAGTATACATAATAAAATACAACTTTAAAGACTCATTCGTTATTTCGTATTTTATCAATAATTGGATATTTTTTTGGTAAATTTACATTTATATGTTTATTAAACACATTTATTTTATAGTTTTTAGTTCATAGTGTTCCTTAGAGTTCATTTAAAAACCTTTTAATAAATGTTCAATGATCAAAGCAATTCAGGTGCAGTATTTTCTGCCTGTATTCATTCCAAATAAAAATATTTGTATTCACTGCTTTTTAAAAAAATCTATCCATGTATTATATTTTGTTATTTACATGATCACGATATTGTGTGACTCATGGTTTATATATCGGGTGAAAAATTTCAATCCTAAATTTTGTAATGATGTATTTAAAAATATTGCAAATTAAACTTTTTTTGATATTTAACAACTTTTTGAACATTTATTAATAAGAAAATGAATTTTCGAGTGTGGGGTATATTATTTTTTATACAAAAGTTTACAAATTTTAAATTGATTCCGTCACCATGATAGGTACATTGAATTTTACAAATTATTTAAAACAAAAAATACTGCAAATCACAGACGTGTGACAATATAGAGTAAAGAAAATTGGCAAAGTATAAAATAGCATGTTTATTCTTGATAAAACTAAACATAAATCTAGGGGTGACACGTGATCTCGTGACAATGGCCACCCAGTCGAGTACTGGGGGAGGCTGGGACATGGAGAACGATGGGGACGGTTCGCAGGGCACAGCGGAGCCAAATTTCGTTCCCCAGCCGTCAACTTCACCGGAACCGCTATCCAACCACAAACATTTAAAAACACGCACTCATACGTCTAAGGATGCGCTGCCACAGAAGGTACTCCCGTCCAAACATTAGGAATATCGCCTGTTTGTCGTACACAGATTCTCAAGATTTATACACTAAGATCGAGTTCCAAAGTCTTTTTCACATATCTTTTTGCTCGCGCTTTGCTTTAATGCTCTTCTTTCCAGAACTCTTTTCTAATAATAAGTTATATTCTTCTATGCTTTTCACAGGCAGATATGGTAAAAGCATATAACACTGCTTGAATGCTAGTGTTGTTAAGACATTTTCATTTAATTTTCAAGTATTCTAAACTTTATAAATTTTCTACGTTTTCGTCACTTTTGTCTCGCTTAAAAGCGAATATTTCACAAGTTTATAAATAATTATAAATAAAAAGTATTCAGTGCTGTATGGTAGACAGTGCTGAAATTTACAGTTTTTGTAATACATGGCATTGAAAATTAACTATGTAAGTACTCCAAATTGCTTAAAATCATGGGAATTTTTCAATGTTATTATTTGAAAAACTGCAGCGATGTTAAAAGCAGCGGAATTGCCGTGACTATAGTCGTAGATACCCCCATTATATTAGAGGTCGAGAGAATTGCGCTGATGTTAACATCTGTAAAATAAAGTACATTTGGCAGGCAAAAAAAATTTGTTTGACCATTCATTTAACTGTAAATTGGTAAGAGAAATGCAATCGTCTCATATTTTATAATAAAATTCAATCCAAACTTAATGGCAGTAGAAATTACTATTTAAACGATATTCCGTATCTGTAATTATATTGTCATTAGGATTAGTAGATTTATGTTTCCATACTTCTATTCTGCTAAGTATAAAAATCTGCTATAAAAATAACTATTGTAGATGCTTTTTCTATTGAAGAAAGAAATCAAAGGCAGTCTTGTAAAATAATAATTTCAACATATATTCTTTCTTGAAAAGAATGTGAAAGTCGATTAAAATTAGAGCTAAGATAAGACAATTAAAGTTGAGTTTGCAAAAAGAATTTCTTGCCGAATAAGAAGGAAAACCTTTAGTTTCTCTTACGTAGACAGCTTTTCGGTTAGAACTTCAGAATTAAACCTTTCTTCCAGCTGGTCCACGTGGGAGCCTTAGAGGTGCAAAATGTTAAGAGAGCCATACACCGCTACGGCACGCTGCCGAAGAACGCGAGGATAGGCGCCTACCTCGAGTCCCTGCGCCAGAGCGGCATGCCCTCGAACCAAGACAACAGCAGTAGCTCGCCCGTCTCTCCCTCGATGTGCACCTCGACGCTCGAGCAACAGCAGCAGTCATCCGAGGCCCCTGCCTCCATCGGCATCGTCGAGACCCAGCATCAGCAGCAGCATCGCTCGCTCTCGCCTCGACAGAGCAACTTGCGCAACCAGCCAACCCAGATGACCCGCAGCAACTCGTCGAGCGGCGTCGTCAACACTTACCAGCCGCCCAACTCGCCGCGCAGCCGCAACACCGTCGGCTCCTCGCGCAAAAACAATAACACCGGCAACGCCCACGAGAGCAACAGCCTGAGGACGTTCCGCGTGCCAGTAAACACCTCGACCTTCCGAACGGCGAGTCCGCCGAGGCCGGCCCAGCCCAGTCTTGCCGACCTCGAGTTCCCGCCGCCACCGCTGGATCTGCCCCCGCCGCCGACCGAGCTCCTCAACTCCGGGGACCAGTGCGATCTGCTGCCGCCACCGTCCCTCTCACCGAGCGGTCTCAGGAAGGCTGCCTCCAAGCCGGACCGCCGCTCGAGAGAGGAGGCCACAACGAGCGACGAGCAGGACGAGCGCAACAACGACCTCAAGTCGGCCGAGCCCTCGGTCAAGGAGGCCAGCTCGAGGTTCGGCGTGAGCCTTCGACGGCGGGAGCAGCAGCAGCAGCAGCAGCAACAACAGCAGCAGCAGCAGCAGCAGCAGCAGAAATCAAACGAGACCAAGGTGGCGGACGCCTGCGGGCAGACCTCGCCCCAGCAGGAGGAGACGACGACGGCAGCGGTATTCGCGGTACCACCGCCTCCGCCTCCGCCGCCTCCACCGCCGCTCGAGAGAACCAACGGGACTCAGGAGAGCAGCAGCAACAACAGCAGCAGCTTCGGCACCTTCTCCTCCAAGCCGGGCATGAAGGAAATGCTCGAGCTCAAGCTCATCAACGAGATCAAGCAGAGTTGCGAGATGAAGCCAGGTGGCACTCTCCGCAGGACCAACTTCCCCAGCAGCAACGCCCCGCTCGACCCGGCCACGCAGCTCCTCACCGAGCTCTGCGCGAGTTTCAGCGTCGACGCCAGCAGGCAAAACGAGTACGCGATCGCCAACATCATCGGTGGTGCAGGAGCTGCGCTCGAGACGAAGGAACAGCCGAAGGAGCAGCAGACACAACCCGCACCGACTGCCTCGCCGCTCGCCGACCCCAGCGGTCTTGGCTTCAAGCTGAAGAAGGTCGAGAGGAGGGCTAACCCACCGCCCCCGAAGGAGGATAACTCGGACGGGCAGATAATCGACTTCAAGGCTCGGCTGCGGAAGGTGGACAACGCGATGGAGAAGTCAACAACGAGCATCGAGGAGAAGAACAGCGGTAGCGCCAGCGGCTCGGGACCAAAAAAGTCCGACGACGAGAGAACCAGCGCCGCGGACTCGCTTGACTGCCCCTCCGACGAGCAATCGGACGACAAGAGGCGCAGCACCGGCAGCATCAGCAGCCTCAAGAAGCTCTGGGAGAACAAGGAGGCGACTAATAGCGGCAGCGACACCAGCGGCGCCCAAGCCCCGCCGACCAGTCCTAAGCTCGGCGGCTCGTCTCGGGGCCCGAGCAGCAAGTCCGACGCCGCCGGGGAGGCAGGCGAGGACTCCCCGGAAGACTTCAGCGGCGCCTCGACGCGCAGTTCCGCCACCAGCAAGAGCGAGGCCCGGGTGCAGTGGCCGCCTCCGCCGCCGCCGCCAGCCGTCCCGACGACCCAGGAGAGCGAGAAGCCAGTGGTGCCAGCGAAGCCCGTCAAGCCCCTCAGCGTCCCCGGCAAGCACTTCGGCTCGTCGATCTACGCGACCCCCAACTGCCACAAGAGCGGCTCCGAGGAGGAGCAGAAGCAGGGCCCCGAGCTCGGCGGCAAGGCCAGCAGTGGCAGCAGCAGCAAGCAGAGCATCCTCGAGATCGCGAACGTCATCGAGAATAGCATTGTCAACCTCAAGGGCAGTCCAAGCATAGTGATGGCCAGCTGGCTACAACTCTCGGACAAGGTCGGCCTGCTGCACGGCATGTGCTCCAACTACGCCCAGGAGGCGACGATAGCCCCCCACGCCAAGTTCCAATTCCGCGACCTACTCTCGCGACTCGAGTTACAGGCGCGACAGCTGAGGGCCGCCGGAACGCGTAACATCGCCGAGAACACGCGGCTCCTTACGGACCTGCAGAACACGATAAAGGACGTGAGCAACATGGTGCAGAGATAAAGGCGCGGACCGCCGAGGATCCGACGGTCCGCGGGCTATCATTGTTGCGGCTCTCATGCGCGCATTATCTACGAGAATCAAAAGGAAGATGAACAGAGAAAAATGTACGGGAGCTAAAGAAGTAATCGCTCGGGATTTTTACTTTCTTTTCGTTTCGTCGTAGGTTATCCAGAGAGAGAGAAAGAGGAAAAAGAGAGGGTTAGAACTTTATAACTATATATCACTCGACTCAAAGACGTTATTTTTTAAGTATGAAAATAAATAAACCATCGATCTAAGTCATTAGTAACGATGTCCGGAGAAAGAGAGGAGAAGAATGATGAAGAAGCAAAATACAAAAAAATGTTTTTTAGCGCGCGACTTCAGACTACGCCGTAGAGACTGCTTCAACGGTATTTTTTAATTAAATGAAAAAGTAATAAAGCGAGGGTAAACTCGGTATATTTGGATATCACGGAATGAATGCACGTATGTACAAGAACAAATGTGTGAGAAGGTTAGACTTTTTGATGAACAAAAAATAAGCTTGCCATCATCCCCGTCTCCATAGCTCTCCCAGCCCACCACACCCTTCCTCCCCTTTCCCCTTGTATATCAGTGCTCAAGCCTGAAAGTGTATAGGGCTGCGATCTAAATCCTTAACCCTTCGTAAGAGAAAATCGAAAAAAAAAATTAAACAAAACAAAACTTTAAGCTCTACTTACGTACTGCGGTAAGCGTGGCTTTTACTGGGATTGATTGTCAAAATATTACGGCGAAGCCGAAAAAATGCTAAAAGAACAAAAAATACAAGAAATATAAAAAATATTTATTCTCCCAAGTTGCTTAAAGTATCGTACGTCGTCTTCGTTCTTTCATCGAGTTTTATACATGAAACGTAAATACCGCTTAGTATACCGCTTAGTCTTGGATTTAGATTATAAAGACAAAGTATGTTTAAGTCATTTTATGTGTACTATGGGACAATATAACGATTTTGTATTTGTATAGACCGAGTCGGGCGACGACTGTACCGTAATTGTACGCTTGCATAAATGATTCTCTCTCTCCTACCCCTGTAAGGTTGGTAATATGTAATTACTCCGAGTTTAACAGACAGATTAAAAAGTAATGCAAAGTACGAAAATACTAAAAAACGCGAGCGCATCGTGTGACAGGCGATAAATGTTCTTCCACAGATTAAAACCAAATCTTGAATGGAATACGACATTTGAGGTCACCCAGCCGATTTTTTTTACTTACAATAGAGAAGCGGCATGGGAGATATCGAAATTCGTATTTAACGCAAGATTTGCGCTCAATATGCTCGCGGGATCGAATAGAGCCGGACGAATACTCACAAGCGCGAATTAAAAATGATAAGGAAAATTTTACTCTCCTTTGCACTGCCTGTTATTAAAATAATATACTAGCGCATTTTACTTTGCGAACCTTGGGATGACCGGTTTTATTATTTGTTTTTTCTTTAGTATCTGTGATAGAGCGACACCAATTCTGTTTTGGCCTCTTTCGCCTTCGAAACTAATATACTCAATAGTGAGTGCATTTTATACAAATTATGTAGAAAAAAAGAAATTTACACCCACTTCTTTGCTGAGTATGAAATATATTGTCGGCGGTTGTCGATGCGAAATCTATGTTTTATGTAATGTGTATTATAGTAATTTTATGAATTATTTATGTCTGTATTTATTTCTTAACTTTTTTATAGTGGAAAGTTTCGGCGCTGATCGATCAACCAACGTACTGACTCGCTAATACAAAATTTTAATATTGCTTTATACATTGATATCAAATTGAAAATAAAAATACTGATCAAATTATGAGTTTCTATCTTATTTATTAAACATCTTAGGATGCAATACAAAATTCTATTCTTAAAATTAACTTTTATGGACAATTAATTGGTCTTTAAACGTCATGCTTTGTAAAGAAAAGTTTTGTGTATAAATATTTTTTATTTATAAAAGAAGTTAGCTTTCTAAAGCTTCCTGTGTTCTGAAGCAGTCACTGACTATTTTCCATTTGTCACCAAGGGCGGTAATTAAAAAGTTTTGATTGAAGGTTTTAGATGCCTTATCTTGATACTTCACTTGTCCGCTAACTTTCACTAAAAATGTTAATTGACTAGCCACAGCAGGACCTACAAAATTTTAAAATTAATTTATTTATTCACTGCAGAATTAAAATTATTAGAATATAACCTAAATGTTTTACCTGTAATAGGTTGTGCATCTAAAGTTATGACTGAATGGTCCGATGAAGGAAGCTCAGTCCAAAAGTTTTGTATTTGATCCTTTCCTTCTATACCATTGCCATTCCATATTAAAATAGCTGTATCCATGTACAGTCTTGACATTAACTGTTACAACAATAAAAAAGTTATTTAAACAAAATATGGAGGATGTCAATCAAAAGTTATTAACAAAAAAGTTATTTGAAATAACATATTCGAAAATACATTTAACTTACATATCTCCGTTTATCCAAGCTTTCATAATATAATTTTGTGAATTCTTCTGCTGTTCGACAAGCTTGGTCGATTTTCGCTCTTAATTCCTGAAATTGAAATAATTGATTTTTAATTTATTAAAGTAAGTTACTGCTTATTTTCTTGAATTCACAATATTTATAGGTTATGTGTTTATTTTCTAACTTTTTCCGAAACGCATTATTTATCAGCTACTTATATCACGAAAACGTAAATCAATTTTAACTTACCTCCTCCATATTAATGTATTATTATTTTTATTTGATGACCCAATTTATTTAAACTTCGTCCATGCCATGCATCACCATTCTCAACAAACACTTTCGACGACTGACGAGTGACGACGCCACGCTGTTTTGATACTCATTGCCGTCTGCCGATGCCTCAATGTAGCAACTGTAGTACTTTTACCTACCTATATAGGTACCCTACAGCAGGGAATATAGATTCGTTGACGTATAGGGTAGTCGTCTATATACTTTGCCTAAAGTACACACGATACTATACAGGGCCATAGTTTATAGTAATCGCAATTCCCTATTATTCACAAACTGCAACAGAATAAACAAAAAATGCGTATGGTATAAAAATGAAGTCAAAATACGAAGTAAGTATACTTAATTCTAGATCTACAAATTAATGGAAAAATATTCGCTAGTGAGGACCACGGTGACTATATATGAACTAATAAGTATGTTTTTTCGGACCAATCTCATAAATTTTTTCACACTTTTGCACACTCTTGCACATTTTCACGCACTTTCGCACGTAATTATTTTGCAAGTAAAAAAGATTGACTACTTTATAAAAACACTTTAACTCAATCTCGCATATTTTATAATATTTTCATCCAAGTTGTATGAAAATATTTTTTAAGTTACTTTTTTTTTCTAACACTAAAATTTTTTTCCTAACAACAAAATAGTACATTACGCTACAAGTGTGCAAAGGAGGTGATTCCCAAGCAAAGCGACGAGTGCATTTGCACACATTTAGCGTATTTTATTTTTCCTAACAGCGTGCGGGAAATTATACTTTGTGTACACAATTATGGCAAAACTAAAATACACTACACCGGCTAAAACGTAGGCAACGATGATTCCCGCGCTCGTCACTGCTCATACGGGAATCACCTCCTTTGTACACTCGAACGGCGTAATATATTTACTAATAAAATAATATAAAGAAACAAAATACCATCAATCAATATAAAAAATATTTATTCAAGAGAGTCATTATTTATTTTAGAGAAACTCATAAGGATATACATTGGCAACTATCCCGGTTCATAATATCCACGTGGATTCCACGTGGATTTCCACGCGGCACAATGGGTGTTGTGCGAAAATATTTAAAAACTATGAATGTGTGAAACATATTTCAAAAGGTCTGAATTAAAATAATGCTCCATTTTCATCAAAATAAATGAAACTGAAT
>UELU01143805.1:0-11799 GCA_900490025.1 Megastigmus dorsalis | reverse complement strand
GTGTACATACCGATTAGCTTTGCACCTACATTGTTTTATCGCACTTGATGAACGAAGCGCTATTATTAACCTAAGGTTTTGAATTCGTTACGTATAATTTTGTATCTTAAATTGGGTTCGATAATTAAGTTCGAGTAATTCGAGAAGCAAACGAATTGTTTATTAGTATTTTAGTTAATCTAATCTTTAATTTTTATTAACTTTGTCAAAATTTTAAACAGGTTTCATTTCATTATTGATTTTACAGTATTTTTGTCCTTTTTTCGTAAGTATTACTTACTCTCCTGATTATTTACGTAGTAAATTTAATATTAAATGTATCTTTCTACACTTTAAGTAGACCCCAAAATTTTCTGAATCTTCAGAACTTAACAAAACCAGATCTTTTAATTAAAAAATTTAAGCTTTTACCTGCTTAGATCTTTAATACTGTTCATTGCAAGATTTAATATTTTTTATCAATAAGTATTGAAATGATTACTGTCGACTATTAAAATGATAAAATAAGTTTTATGATATAAATAAGCTATCCAGCATTTTTTAAAAAGGAAGCGACAATCAATTTTTGGTGTAAGCTAGCTCAGCTAGCTGTTCAATTGTCCCTACATCCCTCCGTGCAAGCGCCACTCCCCACCTCTTCGCGCTGCTCCATTCCACCTTTCACCGCCGATACTGCCGTCCGCTATAGCCGCCCGCTGATTGGCTCATCTTCTTAACATTTAACAATTAATAACTTGGAAACTAATTGTCGGATCGAAAAACGAGAAATATACGTTATTCTTAGAATTTTGAGATTTATCGAATGGTATATGTCCTGTTATCCGAAATTAATCCATCCTGTATAAATAACGTTAGGTCTTCAAGTAGTCTTATAGACATTTTGGACATTATAGAGCAAAATCCATCATATGGTGTGGTCAGCATCCTACGTGTGGCCAGAATCTGTTGCTGAAATAATATTAGCAAGTTTCCATGAAATTATTTGATTTTTCATATTAAAATTGGCATAAATTATAGTCAAATATATGATATATATTGTATTAAATGTAATTAATGCATTGGTTTTTTTATTTCAGGTGAATGTAGGAAAATACAGTCTATAGGGATAATACCCCCTATAAGCAATTTAAATCATTTTTGTGCTGTTATTTTGAAAGGAATCACTCCTAGTAAAAAATGTTAAATAGAAAAAAGTTTTATATTTTTGCGCTCTACAAGTTTTATATTTAAGACTTTAATGAGAAATTAATATTTTTAATGTTAAAGCCTAAAAAGCAATCATTTTTGGCTAATTTAAGCATTTTTGATGGTTTTTCTACTGTTATTTTGAAACGAATAGCTCCTAGTAAAAAATGTTTAATAGAGAAATGTTTTGTTTCTTTGTGCTCTCCAACTTTTATATTTAACACTTTTATGATGCGAGGCTGATTTAGGCCTCACAAGGAAAGCGAAAATAAACAGATATTAAAAATCAGGCACTCCGCGTCGTTATTTATCCCGGCGCCGTTTGAGGTTATACCGTACTGCCAGGGCAACGAGTCGCGACGACGATGCTCGCCACCACCGCCACGAGGGGTTAAAATTAATGAATTTTTAATTAACGAGTGGGGGCTTTGCGTTTGTTTTCGAGGAGAGCGCCTGGACCGACGCACAGCTCGAAAATCCGAACCCGAACCCAAGCTGGAGGCAATAGCGACCGAGCAGGCAGGCACTGGGCCGGCCTGCATTCACCACCAACGAAGCGATGACGACAATGAGGCCAGCGAGTGGCCACAGCACAACACCACACGCGATTGCCCGGCCACGTAGTCACGTCGATGACCACGACGAGGAGGGAGTGCCGAACGACAGCTGGACTGCGCGTAGCAGCCGACACAACTACACTTACGCGCCGGCAGCGTCAATGTATGCGTGCGGGTGCGACGCGACTCCTATGCTAATCGAAAGCACGGGGGAGCACACCAATACATTCACGCACCAGGGTACGAGCAGCGACGGGAGCGCCCAGCCGAAGATACGCGGTAAAGCGGCCGCGCGGTGCACGAGAGCGAGAGAGAGAACGAACACCTGTAGCGAGAGAGAGAGATAGGCGCGAGATGGCATGCGCGCAAGTATTTCGCCGAGTATTATACGTGACCGTATCTGACGAGTCCCTGAGGGCGCCGTGTGCCAAACCCGTGCGCGCGAAATCCCCTAGCGCTAGATGTCTAGGAACTTCCTATAAATAGTCTGGGGTGGTATATTTACGTATTTCGGACTCGGTAATTATGGAGTTCGAATTGCGCGCGCGATAGGAGGGAGCTAGCGTCGGCGACGGAATTCAGGTCGGTGACCAATTAGCGCCGGCCTGAATCGATTAGGTATTAACGATTGGAGATTATGCCAGCGACGACACCAAGAAGAAAATCAATCAACAAATCAAGAAGGAGCAGCGCTAGGAAGCGCGGATGGATCGACACACCACCAAAATCAGAACGAGACGGAAGATGAGGACGAGATGAGAGCGACGGAGATGCCACGAGGATTCTAGGAGGAACTAGGGACGACGCGTGCCTTCACCACCAGCATTCACCCGCCATTGTTGTTCGTTGAAACGTGTACGTGAGAGGGAGGATTAGCGAGGAGCTGCGACGCGAGTTGAGGGTTGTGTCGTGATTGAGAGGACGGACGATAGGCGAGCTTAAGAAGGAGGACGAGCGTAAGTGGAGCCAGCCTGCCGGCTACCAGAGTCTTCCATGTTTGCCACGAGGTAGGTGGTGATGCGGAGTGTTCGCGCGGGTCGTTCGTGAGTGCGTTGGGAAGGGTGCGCCGAGAGAAAAGGGAGGTCATAATCATTAAATGGGAAGGTTGTGAGATTTTGCCGGGGATCGTGAATTGTTAATAAGCGGTGGCGAGCGGGTTTGTGGCGCGCGAAACGCGGGATCGGTGAACAAGTGTCGGCGGCCATGATGGCAAGTAAGTTGTCTAGTTGCCCGGCGAACGAAATTAGTAGTTGGGTTGGAGGTGGGCGGCTGAGAATCCACGTTTTGATCGTATTGAGCTTATTGCAAGAAGGTGAGCGGTAGCAGGGTGCGAGCAGCGGATTGTGCTGCGTGAGCCGAGGGTATTTCTTGTAATTTGTTGTATTGGCGGGACGTTTACGGCGCAGAAGGAGGGAGGATTCAAATAAATAAATTCTCGTATCAATTTCATTTAATTTTCCGGGTCTCCTGTACATCATTTATACGTGTGTTATTCCCTCTTTGTGTTGTTGTGCCGAGTAGTTGCGCCGTGCCAAGTGCACGAGGGCCTTTCGCGAATTTTCAGGAAATTCGACGCCGGGAGCGCCTAACCCGAATCGTTTCCTCAACGGAATTCCGTCTGGATAGGGTCTCATCCGAGTAGCCAGGAAGAAGAGGTAGCGAGTACGTCAAATCCGCGGGTGACATTATCATCTGGCGCCCTAATAAATAAATTCTCGTGGATTCGATGTTTTCGTTAGTAAATTTAATAGCGCGTCATCGGGAGTCATGTGGGCCGAAATGACGGAGTTTCCGTAGTTTCCGTCCGGAGTTACATTCCGAAAGAATTTTCCGTATTTTCGGGCCGAAGTAGTCGAACATAATTTTTCGTAATTTTGCCGTTTCTTTATTTTACCAGGACTGTCCGGAATTTCGGCTCATGCGATTTGCCACGTTACAATGAAAAATTAATATATTCGATGTTAAAGCCCAAAAAGAGGTCTTTTTAGCATTTTCCACCGTTTTACGACTGCTATCTTGGAAGGAATTGATTTGAGAGAAAAGTGTTCAATAGAAAAAAGATGTTTTTTTTAGTTCTTGCACATCGTCTATTTATATTCTACGAAAAAAAATTTCTTTTTCAAAATAAAGCTAAAACACAGTTTTTCGAAATTCTTAAAGAGTGTGCCATTTCAAAGCCTTTCCATGGATATAGCCCAAAATAAGAAAGATTCTATTCTACAATATAATGAGTTAATCCCCAAAGTTTCGACCTGATCCGTCAGAAATTCATGGAGAAAATTTGTTCACAAAAAAATGTTTTGTTTTCAAGCGGTAGCTAAAAAACACTCATAATTCTTAAATTGTGTGCCATTTCGAAGCCTTTCGATGGATATAGCCCAAAATAGGATCGTTTCTATTCTACAATTTAATGAGCTAATCCCTAAATTTTCGGCCTGATCCGTCAAAAATTCATGGAGAAAATTTGTTCACAAAAATAGTTTGACACTTTTTGCGATGACGAAAATATAACACTAACTACCGTGTAGCGGTCGTGCCTAAAAATAATACTGATTGCTATTATACAATAAATTGCATAAAAAGAGTAATGAAGAAACAGATGGCATACGTAAGAAGGAAGCTTTACGTAAAAAACAATCATATTGGAAAGATAAGAGCGAACAATATAATAAACTGAAAGAAAAAAAAATTAAAAGAAACCATTATACAATGCAAAAGATGTAAAGAATGAATGGTGGCGAAATAAAAGAGGAAAAAACAGAAGCATTACGTAAAAAAATTAATTACGAACAAAATAAAATTAACGATGATTGTAAATCAGAATTATAACAAATAAAAAGAAGAAAACAAAAAATTGAAAAGTTCTGATAATAAATATCGAAGAAAAGGAAGGAAAATATAAGAAAGATGCATTACGTAAAAAAAAATCTTATAACAAAAATAAAATTGTAACGAAAACAATATAAATTAGAAAAAAATTAATAAATGAACACTGAAGAATTGAGAGAGCAACAAGAAAAAGAATCATTTAGTAAAAGGAAAGCTTTTGCCAAGGACAAAGGTGATGACGATAAAGCAGTAAATTAGAAGAAAAGAAAAAGAAACAAACAAAATCTTCAAAAAATTCAGAAAATGATTAGTGATCAATTAGAAGAAATTCGTAAATAAGAAACATGTCATAAAAGAATAGCTTATAACAATCACCACAAAAATAATTTAGGAATCTTATCATTTTATGTGAGAAGCTAAAAATTGATGCTAATGGAAAATATGATGAAAATAAAATGAGCGCTACGAATAAGAGAAAAGCAAATTTAGTACAAAAATCTATTCTAGGTAAAATTTGAAAAAATTTTTTAAATGTTAGGCAATTTATTTTTTTTATAATGTTATATGCATATAAAATATATATATATAAAATTTTTTTATTTAAGTATTGTATTGTGGTCATAAGAGTTGACATAATCTACAATAAAGTTAGTGAAATAAGTTATTGTATGAAAAATCGTAAATGTAAAAATATTTTTGTAACATACAGTTTAATACTGCACGTCAAAATAGTTTTATCAAAATATATAAATATTATTTTTTAAAACAAATATATTATAAAAAGAAAATCCTAACTCCATACACTAACACACCCCGAGCTAATGTAATTTTACAGTATTAATAATATTACATAAAATTTTTACGTATATAAATATCAATAATGTAGCATGTTAAATGTGTAGAAAAGTGATAAATTTTGCGGCAACAAAATAAGTAAATCGCGAGCGAAGCGAGCGTTCTTTGCTAATAATTAATATTAACCCATTAATGACTATGACATCGAATTTTCAACAACTTTTTCAAGGCTTTTTTTCAACCAAAAAAAGGTTTGAAAACATTTGAGAAAGTTCATATCTGACGTATGTTGAGCTGTTCTTTCAAATGGTGATACCGATTTTTGTTAAAATACTCCTGCAAAAACATATGGCGTGCTTTTCACGAAAAAAGGTAAAAAAATTTGGAAATTTTCAACTTTATGAATTTTTTTTATAAGGAAAATGCAATGACAATAATTCAAAATACTGCAAAAAAGTGCAATCGATGTTCAAATATTACGGGATAATCTTTTTCATGATTCTAAAATGTTTTTAAAATTTCTAAGTTTGTTTGAATATCTAAGTATAGATACAGCAGAAGACGATAATAGTGAAAATCTGGACATTATGTTACCAATTTTAGGTGCCATTGTAACACTACTAAAAAACTTAAATTTGAACGAAGGTCTTTGCAATGGGACAAGATTATATCAATTAAAAGAAATTCCCAATCAGATTAGCATTTGCGATGACAATTAATACATCTACAGGATAATCATATAATCAAGTCGGTGTTTACTTACCATCACCTGTTTTTAGTCAAGTTTCATTAGTCGAGCATAATTTTGAAAATAGTAACAGGTAATATAATGATCAAGAAGGTGGTTTTCATCCCCTCTTGTTCCCCTTTTGTTAAATTAACAAATTGCTTAGACAATGACAGCCCTTTTCTTACGCAAGGAACAAATGCGCTACTTATTCGGCATCGTTGTGGCGATATAAATTGCTTGTTTTATTAAGCTAGCATAATTTTGAAAACTGTTACAGGTAATATACCGATCAAAAAGGTTATTTTCATCCCCTTTTGTTAAATTAACAAATCGCTTAGACAATAATCGCAACTTTCTTACATAATGACCGAATGCGCTACGTATTCGGCATCGTTATGGCGATATTTGGTGCTAGTTTCATTGCTCTAGTATAGTTTTGAAAATAGTTACAAATAATATATTGATCGACAAGGTGGTTTTCATCCCCTTATGTTAAATTAACAAATTGCTTAAACAATGATTGCAACTTTCTTACAAAATCACCAAATGCGCTACGTATTCGGCATTGTTGTGGCGATATTTGGTGCTATTTTCATTGTAATAGTTTTGAAAATAGTTACATATAATATATTGATCGACAAGGTAGTTTTCATCCCCTTTCTTACTAAATAATCGAATGCGCTTCTTATTCGGCATCATTTTGGGGATATAAATGGCATGTTTCATTAGTCTAGCATAGTTTTGAAAACAGTCACAGGTAATATACCGATCGAGAAGGTCGTTATCATCCCCTTTAGTTAAATTAACAAATTGCTTAGACAATGATCGCAATTTTCTTACAAAATGACCGAATGCGCTACGTATTCGGCATCGTTGTGTCGATATTTGGTGCTAGTTTCGTTGGTCTAGTATAGTTTTGAAAACAGTTACATATAATATATTGATCGACAAGGTGGTTTTCTCCCCTTTTGTTAAATTAACAAATGGCTTAGACAATGATTGCAACTTTCCTACTAAATGATCGCAATTTTCTTACAAAATGACCGAATGCGCTACTTATTCGGCATTGTTGTGGCGATATTTGGTACTAGTTTCATTGGTCTAGTATAGTTTCGAAAATAGTTACGTATAATATATTGATCGACAAGGTGGTTTTCATCCCGAACCCCTTTTGTTAAATTAACAAATTGCTTAGACAATGATTGCAACTTTCTTAGAAAATGATCGAATGCGCTACTTATTCCACATCGTGGTGGGGAGGTTATGCACATGTTTCATTAGTCTAGCGTAATTTTGAAAAAAATTACAGGTAATATGTTAATCGACAAGGTGGATTGCACATCCTTTTGTTAAATTAACAAATTGCTTAGACAATGATTGCAACTTTCTTACTAAATGACCAAATGCGCTACTTATTCGGCATCGTTGTGGAGAGATTATGTGCAAGATTCATTAGTCTAGCATAGTTTTGAAAAAATTTACAGGTAATATATCGATCGATAAGGTGGTTTTTAATCCTCTGTTGTTAATAGCCTATGTTTCGAAAAACCTTAGTGATTTTTTGGTATGTCTATTAAAAAACTTTATTTTAAGTACGAAATAATTTGGCCAGATGGTTATAATATTATCTGAATGTCGAAATAATATTTGCGGTTTGAAACCTCGCGGAAAGTTTCAATCTTATTCATTAGAAACCAAGATATTGCACTGTAAGTGTTTAATAGAGTCAAGTAGTTAAAGCAATTATCATTTTGAATTTTTGCAATATATGATTGGACAAAATTTTTTCGATAAATGTAACCAATGACTCTATAAAACTTATCTCGCAGGCTTTTATTTAATTTTTTAGTCAGCTCTGAGCGGTTTTTCGAAGCCGAAATTATATAGTTATATTGGTATACGAAATTATACAGAAAGAAACTCATGTTTTCAGACTTTCATATATCGCTTCGATATACGAATTTACATGTATGTAGCTTAAGATTTCGAAACTTCAAACATTGATATCTTGGCGTTAATATAAAATAGAATGATGATTTTTATCTTATTTACTCGACTTTAAAATATAATTCACATTATTTCGATTTCTTAGAATGTAGATACTTTCACGACTAATTTTTTTTTTAATTCTAGCAACCAGTTTGTAAATAAGATACGTGCGATCAAGGGTCTCATTGATAGAGTGATTAAATTGTCACATAATGATTTTAGAAAAAAGAATTTAAAATTAGGTACAGGAACATTTATGAATTGTAATTATCCGGTAAAATGCATTGATAAACTGAATGATGAGAAAGTGAAGGAAAGTTATAACGGTAGATTGCAGAAGAGGGTAGAAAACCTGACAATGAATAGGAATGGAAAGAATGTATATTTTACTTTACCATATATTAGGGGTTTGTCAGAAAGAATTAGAAGGGTTTTTAGAAAACATAATATTCAAGTTTTCTTTAGACAAGTTTATAACTTTGCAAGGTTATTTAGTAATTGTAAATACAAGGATAATGCACATTTAAAATCGGAAATAGTATATAAAATTAATTGTAGGGATTGTAATAGGTGTTATATTGGAGAAACAAGTAGAAGATAATTTATGAACATCAATAAAGCTTAGGAAGCACTCATAGTACATCGGGGTTGAAAGAACATTGTTTAAATTGTTTACATTCTTTCGATTTTGCGAATGTGGATATTTTGGAATAGGGGATTAGGAATAAATATAAGAGGGAAAGTTTTGAAAGTATTCACATTCGAAGAAATCGAAATAATATGAATCTCATGTTACAGTCGAGTAGTTTTGATAAAATTTATTATACTTTCTTTGTTTCTTAATTTATAGAGTGGTGGAGTATTGAGTGAATGAGGGATCGTAGGGCGAGAAGGGGGGGGGGGGGCTACAGTCAGATTGCCCTTCACTAATAAATGTTTATTTCAGGGTTAAATATAAGTTTATTTCATATTCTTCGGGGGTGATTGTAAACAAGGGCAATTTGATTGCCCATGTATATAGATTAGACTGTAAGACCGATAGAAATATCTTTGTCACTTTACTAATAAAGTTTATTTAAGGTTTTAATTAATTTAGATTTATTACAGTTGCTACGGGGGTGAATGCAAACAAGGGCAATCTGAATGTCACTAAGCTTAAGAGATTGTAAGACCTCTAAATTAAAGAATGACCTTGCTGCCTATCGTTTTCACTGTGCCGATGCCGACTACGATCTTTCCGACATCGGCCACGAAAGATTTCTTATTGGACTCTTTCGCCAAGCGGATAAGGCTATACGCCTTCTCCATCTGTCTCGTGCAGATGGCCCTAGTGTTGCTTGCGTCTA
Organism: Megastigmus dorsalis; assembly: GCA_900490025.1. Classification (NCBI taxonomy): domain Eukaryota; kingdom Metazoa; phylum Arthropoda; class Insecta; order Hymenoptera; family Megastigmidae; genus Megastigmus; species Megastigmus dorsalis. The sequence continues at coordinate 2,368 of UELU01143805.1, read as the reverse complement.
GGTCGGCCTCCTTTCGTATTCTTCCCAGGACGTCAGCGAAGGTTTGACTGTTCCGTCGGGCCTAACGGGTTTCGGGAAGCTGTTCTGCAGTTGTGAATGATCTTTTTGCTTTGCCCGTCTCTTTTCATCCTCTACTTCCCCTAATTTATCTTGGGACTTCCCCCTGGTCTGCTCGAGACTGCTTTCTTCGGTTCTTGTCATCTTTGGCCTTTCACCAGACATAACGGCAGCTCGTACAAGCTGGCCCTGTATGCGCCCACTGCCATCGTCGATACCGACCCAGGATCGCTGGTACCACTCCTCTTTCTTTTTTGCTTTCTCATACATTTCCTGCAAAGACGCGATCCGTGCTTTCACCTCCTTTAGGCCATCCTTTATTGGTCTCGAAAGATTTTTCTGAATCTGGCTGGCATCTATCATTAACTGCAGCTCATTCTGTATACGTGGGAACAACCTCGGTTGTTCCTGGCGAATTTTTTGGACTTCGCCCAGTCTTGTCCATTGTTCTCTATATCAATTGTGGTTCCATTGCTGAATGCGCTTTTGTTGCTGCAACTTCTCGACACGCCTGCCACACTAGCGAATCTGCACAATGAAGTCCCCGCTACCCTATAAGGTGCACATCTCCTTAGTTATTTTTTTTTTTTTTTTTGTAATTGATTCTTCCATTTTGTTTCCACGAGTAGCTACACTCTAAATGCTAAAGTACAAAAATTGACGCTATTAAGTACAAATTGACCAATTTAAACTATAGAAAGGACTAAATCTGAGAATTTGTATTTTTAAAAGGACAAATTCAATAGATTAGTCTTTTCAAAGGACGAAATGAATAAAATAATCTTTGGAAAAGTATAAAATCATAGGTTTATACCTTTAAAAAGTAAAAAATCAAATTATGAACTTTACAAAGGACAAATTCTATAAACTAGTCTTTTTATAAGTAAAAAAATATAAATTTGTACTTCTGAAAAGTACAAAATCAAATTTTGTACATTAGAAAGGACAAAATTAACTTTTTACATTTCTGACCGGAGGATTCACTTTTTGTTTTTGATCGATATACATCCTTATTAAAACTGAAAACATGGAGATTAGAATTCCTTTTTCACTTATATCTCCAGAACAGCTTCATCAAATAATACCAAATTTTTTGGATCCCTAGGAGGAAATGAGTTTTCGATATTTCTAAGTAAACCTATAAAAATATAATTTTATGAGGTTAAAATTAAATTCTCACATTTATCTCGGAATCGGTTAAAGCTAGAGTGAAACGAATAAATCTTTGGATTTCTGATAGGAGAATTCACTTTTCGTTATCGATCGACGCACATTCTTATTATAATTACATTTTTGAGGTTAGAATTCCTTTTTCGTTTATAACTCCAGAACTAAATTAGCAAAAGGGACAAAATTTTTTACATTCTTAGAACGAATGAACTTTTCAATATTTATGTGCAGACTTCTTAAGAATCACACTTTTGAGGTTAGAATTCGATTTTTGCATTCATCTCGGCATCGGTTAAGACTAGAGCGAAACGAACAAATATTTTGCATTTTTGACAGGAGAATTCATTCTTCGTTATCGATCGACATATATTTTTATTATAACTATATTATTGTGGTTAGAATTCCTTTTTCGCTTATATCTCGAAAACTAAATTAGCAAAAAGGACGAAATTTTTTACATTCTTAGAACGAATGAACTTTTCAATATTTATGTGCAGACTTCTTAAGAATCACACTTTTGAGGTTAGAATTCGATTTTTGCATTCATCTCGGCATCGGTTAAGACTAGAGCGAAACGAACAAATATTTTGCATTTTTGACAGGAGAATTCATTCTTCGTTATCGATCGACATATATTTTTATTATAACTATATTATTGTGGTTAGAATTCCTTTTTCGTTTATATCTCGAGAACTAAATTAGCAAAAGGGACGAAATTTTTTACATTCTTAGAAGAATGAACTTTTCAATATTTATGAGTAGACTTCTTAAGAATCGCACATTTGAGGTTAGAATTCGATTTTTGTATTCATCTTGGCATCGGTTAAGACTAGAGCGAAATGAACAAATATTTTGCATTTTTGACAGGAGAATTCATTCTTCGTTATCGATCGACATATATTTTTATTATAACTATATTATTGTGGTTAGAATTCCTTTTTCATTTATATCTCCAGAACTAAATTAGCAAAAAGGACGAAATTTTTTACATTCTTAGAACCAATGAACTTTTCAATATTTATGTGTAGACTTCTTAATAAGCGCTCGTTCGAGGTTAGAATCAAATACTCGCATTTATCTCGAAATAGGTTCAGGCTAGAGCGAAATGAACAAATATTTTGCATTTTTGACAGGAGAATTC
>UELU01143803.1:7083-19275 GCA_900490025.1 Megastigmus dorsalis | reverse complement strand
AGTATAGCTTTCGTGTTCGGTTTCAAACGCGAACATAAATTCTTGACGTTTATTCTACTTTTTTTTTTTAATAACACAAGTCATTCGCCGAGTCTTGGCCATATTTTTAGATCTTTTTCGGTCTTTTGATCGTACTTCCGCCTATTACTCGGCGAAACTTTTCCCCTCCTCCCTCTTTTCTACTCAAGCGCCCGTCTCCCCGAGTCGTTGCCTTTGATGTCAGACGTCGACGGTACTTTTTGAGGTGAATTTGATAAAACCTGTCGCAAAGAGACAACTAGGAAAAATCATGATCTCTCGCTATTTGAACTCCTTCTCGTCCATGACTAAGGCTATCCTACGCACTTATTTAAATTTCACTTTATGAATGCTATTTTGATCGAATGTGTTAATTCGATGACTATTAAGAATTAAACTATTCATTTAAAAAAACGACCAAATAGGATCAGTACCGATTTATGGAGCTACAACATACATTTTATGATACTGACGATCTATGCTAATTTGAAATTTTTAGTGCATAATCATTTTTTTTTTATAATAATTTTTCTTTCTCCTTTAATTAATAAATTTCCTTGTCGTAATAAGATCTGAATTAATTATAAAAGAAGGAATGAAAATATTCTTAAATCATTTGCTTTTTTAAAGACAAGTTTTTTCATAATAAGAACATTAAAAGTGCACAAGAATCAATATAGTATGACTAGGGTCAGAAATGAGTGAATATTCTAAATCATCTGTCTGATTACATCTATAAATGTATTACTTGTCCAGAATAATCATTCGATTCGCTTAATTCATATCTAGATAGTGTGATGGTTCATTAATTATAGTCCACTTGGCACGTTGTGTGTCTTACTATACCTGTCCATATTCTATTCGACTTCTTTTCTTTGTTACACTAACCTCGTTTGTTAATTAACTCTATTATCTGTGACTTTTAGTGTACACGTAAATATAATTAAATGACTTTTGACCAATTCTATAATAAGTTACATAAATATCTCCTCTGATATCCGGCATGAAATATGTAAATAAATAAAATCATATAAGTATGATATTGTTGCTCTCGAATAAGAAGGAAACAAGGTAGAGTTCGTTTCAGAAAAAGAACAACTCGCATCTGCTCATTTTTCTCCTGACTTTATGGCGGTGTTGTTTACGCGATTTACGTACAAATTGTTTGTGAATATAATGTTACAATCGTATTGAAATTACTGACACATTTCAAATGTAACATTTTCAAAAAATTCTTACTCTGGAACGATGATATATCAACGATAACTATTAATTCAATTTTACAACTTTAATTATGATGTCAAGTGAATTTGTGTTAGTAAAAATTAATAAAATAAATGGACTAAAAATAAAAATATTGCCACTCATAAAATAATTTTTATAACTAAACAGCAGAGGTAAATAAGTTTCATTCTGTACCATTGAAATATATATTCAATTACTCATATTTCATTTTATATATTGACTGAAATTCAACATAATTAGTTAAAAATATTATTTAAATTATCTTTTTTTAGTCCTATTTTAACTTCTATAGATACTTATTTATTCGAAACCTAAACAATTTAACGAATATAAAAATTTTGTTTAATTAATTCTATAGTTTTATTTTCTAATTTTATTATGTAATTAAAATCGGTCCTAAATTATGATGATTTATCGGGTGTAATTGCGACCATGGGAATTGATAAAGTATGTATTGAATAATAGAGGCACTTACTGCCAGTCGTACAACTCGCCTGCGTATACTTACTGTCATAGAAATGAACTTGACTAAAGTGATCACCTTGAACTTCTCGCGTGTCTAACATCAATTTCTATATCTTTTAATTTTTAAAATAAATTTCTTCTTGATTTAATATGATTTTGTTTATTCTGCATTGTCATTGCAAAGTGTTTAAATTTTCCATAACATTTTAAATTCACAAAGTTACATAGTGTAGTATTTATCATAACGTAACGTCAGAGTAAAAAAACGGTATAACGTCATAATGTCTCATATTGCTATGTAAAAAAAATCGTACATTGAAGAAATGTATTTTTTATCAATGGTATTCTTATCTATTCTTTATTTATAATTTTCTAAAAAGTTAAAGTTCAATGCAAAGAATTGTACATTTACATTATTTTTATTCATTACATCTATACATCTATTCATTATTCTAATACATATATACATATTTTCAGCCATATCTGTATATTATACAGCCAAAGACTTATAATAAACTGTATAAATCTTCACAAATTTTTCAGTATCGGATCACTATCGCTATTATTATTTTTATATTCAATGATAAAAATATTCTATAGCGACACAGAAAGTTGACATTCTAGTTAATACTTTATTACCGTTTGTAGTATATAATCAATACATTGTATGACCTTTTATTAATATTCAAATATTGTACAGAATCTGTTGTTCAATGCTTCAAAGATTTAAAAACTTTGAATATACCCTTAGGCAATTAAAATTTAAAACTATAGATTTTTATATTTTGAAACCATACGACCACATAAAATAAATTTAAAAATAAGGATTTAGACCTATAGTCCGTAGATATCCCCGAATTTCTCAGATAGTTTTGTCTTACAGTACAGAAAATCAGTCTTAGAATATTTACTAAGAGTTTCTTTGTTAAAATTTCAGAACCAAATATATTTAATTCGAAACTATAAAGTACATTACTTTAAAAATACATCTGAAAAATCGTTTTTCCATAAAAATGTACCTATTTTCATACGAAAAGAGACAAGGAAACAATCGCAAGTGTGCTTTGAGCCTGATAGCCAGCTATTCCAAAAGAACTGTAACCTCTGTATGCTGCAAAGACAAAACAAGCAAATGCTTTCACAGAGAATTCGAAATTTGCCAGCTACGACAATACCTATAGGTATATACCATTTGTCCTGGAACCGAATTCAATTACAAGGTCCGTTTACAGCGACAGTGCGGCATCGGCATTGCTGGCACGTAATACCCGTGCCCTGTCGTACAGCGGCAAAAACACTGAAAAACGCGTTAAGGCTGATGGGAGGCTGTAGGTATACACAATCCGGTATACCCAGAGTGGACAGCCAAAGACGATTGTTTAATCCAACAATGTCCTCTTTTGCGCAGAATCCTCCTGCACACATGGCAAGACGGTATATGTTAATCTCACGCGTCGCAGTTGCTTTGACTCACGTGATTCGTCGTCCTTTTTCCTTAGCTCGCATTTTTCTCGGCTGCTCACTCGCACTGGCTATATCGATCGCCTTTCTTTCAGAGCTACCTTTTATTATTGTACTGCTGGTGAAATATGAAATTCGTGTTAAACGCCGTATTGCCAGTTTTGTTTTACTTCAGCTCGTTGTGTAATTCCATTCGCTGCTTGCCAGTGTAACGAAATGCTAACTTTTTATGGTTTCGATCCAATTCTTTCAAGTCTATTTTTCAAGTCTATATCAATAGTAAAAAATTTATGTTCTAGATTTACTGTTTCCTTTCGTGTTTCAAATAAAGAAACATCTATTCGATTCGATAATGAAAACTTAGTATGTGATTTTTTTTACTTGTAGGTAGAGGCAGTTCTCATCTATATACCTATTCTAAAATAAAACAGTACAGATCCCCTGATAAAAATGTTGACGGTAAAAATGTTTCTGGCTATATCTTAACCAGAATTTCACAAATTAGCCAGATTCTGCTTAAGGGTTTGGAAAGAAATCCCACTACCTCCTTGCTTTAAAAAATCAGGTGAATAATCAGGTGACGTTTCGAAATGATTTTTCACCTGATCTTGGCACTCAGTTTTTAAGAACCAAAAATGGTTAAAACTCGAATCAAGTATATATCCAGGCACTGAAAAATCACCTGATTTTTAAAAAATCTTGTCTTACCGTCAGGTGAAAAATGAGGTGATTTATCACAGAGGCTTCTGCTTATACCTATAAGTAAACTACTATATAAGTTTTACTTTACAGTAAAAGAAATATATACGTATGCTGTAAAGGCGTGAATATGTCTATTTCTCGGCAGACTGTCGCGTCAGTAATAATTACTGTCCATACTGATTGGTAAGTGTACATGCATATGTTTATGCTTGAAATATTATCACATAACCTAAATATACAAGTGTACGACAGCTCTGACGATGGGAGATCTGATGCCCGACTTTCGGACAGTAGCCATACGAAAATATGACTGCAGATTTACGACATGCACGTGCAGAATCGCTTTTTCGTTTCGTACAGCTACCGTACAAAAAAGCTTTCTCTTTAACGAAACAAAATGTTTTATGTGTTAGGTTTAGCATCGGATCCTAGATTCTGGCCAGGTTATGCTTTAATTCTGCCTAGAATCTATACTTTATGGACCTGGACCGAATCGAACATAAAGCAGTCCGGCTGGTTAATTTTTTTCCGGATGTTTAACGTAATTCGTCATTTCAAATCAACAAAAACATCCACTTTAGAATTGCCTATAGAAGTGTTTAATTCTGCTTTTGAAACTTTCTTCTAAGGCTAATAGTCTCCTCGAGAATAAAAAAAGTCGGATCAAATAACGTCAAAGAAATATCGTTAAAACGCATTTAGAAACTGCCGTTTCTTCCCTCGGCAGCCATTCATCACTCAAGCATTTATATATACATCGTTTCCTGGACTTTTCTTCCTCTCAAGATTCACTGACAGATCTCGCTGGGTCAGCAGCACACAGTCCGCTTACCCTCATCCGATTTACGAGTCAATATTGCGATCCCTCCATCCTTTCGAGTCGGGCTTATAAACATCCTTGCGATATTTATAAGCCTGAGTCGAGAGGGAGAGGGAGAGATATAAGGATATTTCGCTTCTAGTTCGAGGATGTGGCAAAACGAATTTTAAATATAATTTTGATGCATCCGCTGCACCTGGCGTTGGATTTTATAGCCCTTCACTTGGTATCAATCTTATTACTGTCGTGAAACGGGGTGACGCAGTAAAATGTGATTTTACTGTCGGATATTTCTACAAAATAGCGAAAGATATTCCTATAGTTACCTGCGTAGGTATGCAAATTTTCAAAAATATCTGAAAATGAATTTTGCAAAGCTTGATAATAATTTATTCATTAAATACGATAATATTATAATTGTAATATGACAACCACTAAAATACTGTTTGGATTATTATACAAAAGTTGTACAACTTTAAGTTAAAATCTATAGAGATAATATATAAGTAAAATAAAATAATATTCGAATAGTTTAATATTCAAATTAGTTAAAGTCATATAAATGCAGCATCATGTCCATTCAACTGAACATAAAATCTTTTTAGCTTTTTAAATCACACCTTGATATAGCGACACGCGAAACACTAACGTTACTGACGATCACGATGCTGATGTACGAAGATTGCCACACTATCCGCGTCTCTGTTACCGCATCGCAATCGCGGTAGTAATGAACATCTCTGCAGTCAAAGGTTAGATAATCGCGAGGCGCTACGGTAGCCGCGATGACGGAGCAGACAATGCGGCGCGAGAATGAAACTACACGGATAAAAGGTAGACGTGGTATCAAGCAAAATTATAAATAAATACTTAGATTATCGATTGTATAGTTTTCGATTCGATTACAATGCTCTGAAACTTACAAATGCGGTAAGTTTTTGTTACAGTGCTCATTATTATCAAAGACAAGGTGTTTAACCTTTTAACGACTTTTCATAGACGTCCATTATAATCATGTTTTATTCAGTAATTATATATGTCTGAAGTTTACTCCACAGTTTTGAAAATTGAATCATAAAAGTGTTTCAATTATATGAATGTCGAGAATTCTAGAGTTTCTCGTTTGCTCATTATTACTCTGGAATAAGGTTTACTATATGTGTAGTAAACCTTATTCTTTATTGCAATCTAAACTTTACTGTTTACTTGAAAACGTAAGTCTTCCAAGATCAAATAAGAACTTATTTGTTTCTTCGTTGTTTTATTCGCTTCATTGATTCCTAAAGCTGATGATCCAAGTAACTCCGTCAGTTTTTCACTTAAAAGATCACGTTTTATTTACGCTCCATTAAACAATGATGGCTTTAATGTGGGGTTATATTTCAGAATAATATACAAAAAAAATATCACCCTCTTGAAGGATTACATGTTCCAGTACGTTAAAAGTCATATTTATTTCGCAAACAATCAAAATTCGTGAACTAAAAAATTGCGTAGGTACATCATCAACTGAAGGTAATGGCGCTACTTAAAAACTCCAGAGTTCCATTTTATATCACAGGAAGTTTATCTCTGAACATTAAGCTGGATGCACCAACTATAATCACATAAATATTCGACTGCCGTATAATTTCGCTTGACATTCAAAAGTTTAATTTTATTGGAATGCATATACGCCCTGCAACTGTTATTAACTGACACATCTTTCTTTTCTCGTTAATTTCGCAGGGTAAAAGACATGTATAGCCTAAGATCTTAGTTATGCATATATATCCGAATATTACTATTGATACTTTTTATTGTCAAACCGACAATTAATCACTACATTTTTGCAAAATAATTTCAGTGCACTTAATAAGTTGCTCATATTTGATGATTACGGAAGGCAAAAAGGATGAACAAGTGATTGAAATGTCGCTTTTCCGCAAAATTATTAGCATATGATCGTTAATTATTTAAAGGCATAAAAAATGCAAAATATACCGATTTTACAAGGAAAAAATTAAAAATAGTATCAACTTCGCGTGAGTGAAGAAAAACTTAGCGAATCAGATGGGAGGACGATAAAAAGTGCTGAGTGAGACATCAAAGTTACGTAAGAGAAGAAACGAGGTGGATAGACAAGTAAAGAGCGAGAGATGGCAGCATTCACTTGTAAAAAATGAAGAAAATGAAGAAGGAAAGGAAAAGGAGGAAAAGAGGAGAGAAGTATATACAACGTAGACTGCATAGAGCAGCGCAGAAGAGGAAGGGATAGGATTAAAAGATCGGAGATCAGGCGTCCCGCAAGCGACGAGATGAGGAAGTCGCGACGAAGCAGCTTTTTCCCGCGAGTCAGTCGTCGACTTGCCGCTCACGATGTTGCTCAGCCTCTTTCTCGAATATTTTCTTATTGAAATTAATGCAGTTTATACGGGGTAATGGTGTCAGGTATTTTTTTTTACTATGAAAGTGACTTGATCGAAGAAGTGCTTCGTCTGAAAAAGTGTGTATAATGATAACGAGTATTATTGCTTATTGCTTTATAATGAGGAGAAATCAAGGGCATCGATTTAACAATAATCAAGTGAAAGTTCTAATTTTTTGTAAAACTTTTGAAACAAGTATGTGAAAAAGAAAATTGAAAATTTTATTGCGCATCAAAAAATGATGGAATTATTGTTGTACTCAAATTTCCATACAATCTCTACGAACTGCGTTAATCAATTATATCCCTTTGATACAGTAAATGTAACGTTCGTTTGATTTGTAAATTGAAATAAGAACCGTATTAAAATTAATCAATTTTACATTGTTTATTATCCGGTTCTGAAATTATTAAATAAATTGGGTTTTTATTAATAACATTGCTTTATATTTTTAACTTTTTATTACTTTAGTTGCTTTTAGTTCAAACTTTGCTCTTCATTATTACCGTTGCCTAGGAAAGCTTGTTCATGAAAATCAATTTACGACTTCAATGCTAGTATACTTCGCCCGATAATCAGATACCAAGAATAAAATCATTTCATATAACAAACTGTAATTTATGCATATTTAATTTAATTTATACGTGTTTACATCATATTATTCGAAATTTCCATAATTTAGAACGATGAAATAACTTGGGTTTCGACTTTGTTATTACGCTTTAAGATTACGATATAAATTATGAGTAATTTGAAACTGCATTAATCTTCGTATTTCGATGTACTTTTTGGAATATCCATGTTTCAGTTGAATATTTTGCTATCAGTAAATCCAGAAATAAATATTAAGAGAAAAAAGTTATAATTTAGGCCATATTGAAATAAATTTGCCATCACAGATAAAAACATGTTAATTTGAATAAGCTAAAGTGGTTTACCGAAATTTAGCTTATTTAACTTCTTTTTTTATGCATGATGATTCGCAAGTGAAATATTCTGTACGTATGATACTTAAATTATTATTTTGTTAAAAAATTTAAATAACATTTATTTTATACAAAACTAATATAACATAAAAAAATATTATCCTGAATAGACCGCGAATGGAATTAATTGCCATAAATTTAAAATAGTGCCTTATCGTGATGTACGTTATTTCACAATTTAATATTACAATGCCAATATATCGGTGAATCTGAAGTACAAAATTTTTTAGCAAATAAGGAATCAAAACCAAGGTATCAAGGTGAAATCGTGTAAATTTTAAAATAAAATGTAAAGGTAAAATTTTTGGACTTAGACAAAAAACCAAGGTTCTTTCTCGAATATATTGCTCAAGTATCGCCGGGGAACCTGAGCAAATATCTTGATAAGAGCTTAGCGATAGCTTGGCAAGATGCTGTTCATGCATTTTCTAATATATTTGAGATACAAACCATTTTTGCGCGAGTACTACTCATTCTACATATAGGATAATACTTATTAGCGGATGTTAAAAAAGGAAATACCCTTATAATCATCATTTTCTATTTTAAAATAGTGTTTATACGTTTTAAACATTTCTGGAATTAGATATGATGGGCTTCTTTCCTTACAATTATCGGTTATATATTTATGGTTTCCCGAGATTTTAATGCCACCATCAGTCGTAAAAGCGAATCACGCTTGCAAAAAACAAACGACCTATTCAAGCAATAACCATTACTTATCGTCCAAAGTACATGATTCCTTTCTCTTTCCTGTTTCAGTTTGCGGCTGGAATCAAGTGTAGTAGTTCATTGAGGCCTGGAACCCTCGACATTGTGACCCGCAGTGCCAGCGATCCACAATGAAAACGATGACGTCGACGCCGACGACGAGCACGACAGAGCGACGGAGGCCGGAAAAACGCGCTACGAGCGAATAAAAGGCCCGCGGCTGTACCGAGAGAGGTGCACATCGGCCGTCGCCAAGGCGTTCGACTGCTCGTCTTCTCTTCGGATCGATTCCGTGCCCAGCCGCAGTATATATATATATGTATAGGCCTCGAGGTGGTGTGTGCGTGTCAGTGGGTAGTTTGAGTTCACCTGTCCGTCGAAAGGATATTATAGGTAGTAGTGCCATTAGAGGAATGATGCTTTCTACTCTGTCCTAATTCCGGTGCTTCCCTCTTCGAGTGGTGGTATAACGAACAATGTGTGTTCGAATCTGTTCTTCTATAGATTAAATGTGCTTGATTCCAGTGATAAGTGTGCGGTGGGGAGAAGATTTCTAATTTTTAACGAAGCGGTGCAGCGACAGTTCGTGTGGTGCACCGGTTTTTTTTCCATTGACTGCACGAAAACAAGTGACCTGTGGCAGTGGCGGTTTTTAAATAACCACGGCTGATTTAAATTCGAATTATAAAGCAAAATTAAATTTGAGAAACAATGTCCTTTAACATTGATGTAACTCGGTGAAATTGTATATATCTATTAATTATATTTGACGATTAATCGAAACCGAAACGGATATATTGCAGCGCTTTGTTATTATTCGGAAATATGCTATAATTGATTTGTTACGTTCAATCAAGCCTCTCGCTGCTAATGAACTTGTCAATGAAATAATCGCTTTACATTGCTTGCATATCGCACAAATCAAATAAACGAAATTATTGCATGGAATTCGTTTCGAGACCCCGCACCGATACTCCAAGTATATATACAGTTGAAAGTAGAAGCTTTATAAGAAGCTTTAATCCGAGAGAAAAGATTTGAGAAACAAAGTGTAAGGAAGGTGTGCGCGCGCGAGTAGAATGTCGGAAACGGAGCAAAAGTCGACGACTATGGCGGCGCCCACAACAACGCAGGTGACGATTCAGCCGCCTGTGCTGCAGGTCGCCACGCGGATGCTGCGCTCGCCAAGCCACGAGAGCGTCACCACAGACCTCTCGCTCTTCAGCGTCTCCTCGATCGCCAGCGACGCCAAGTGCGCCAATCGCTTGGCGAGCTTCAAGTCGTACAGCGACGCTCACCTATCGGGCAGAGGACCCTCGCCGAATCCTGACTCGAGGCTACAGATTCAGGGCAACAGGTAGGCAGGCTGATTATATATATATATACCTTTCATTCCTATTTTTGGTCCAATACATAGAAAGTCAGTTGTGTATGGCATTTCGCATACACGCTTTAGGTGAACCTTTGCCCTTTGTTTGAATGTTCCCCAAAAAACTTTTATTTGAAGTGGTCATTTTTATTGAACCTTACAACGTAGTTCTCTGACTCGTACGATAAAAAAAATTGTCTCCATTTTTTCGTAAGTCATAATTGCATTGTATCATTGTTAAAAAAATACATTAATTTATGTTTTATAAAGTACTAAAGTAAACTAAACAGTTTAAAGATAATAAAAAGTTAAATCCTGTTAAGGGATGAAGTACGACACAAGTGTACTTTTATACGATATAAGTATTAAAGCATGTTTTAAAGTTGCAATAGCTTTAGTATTAGCACAGCAAGATTAAGTTAACAAGATTAGCAGTTACAACACTATTTTTATTTTTAGAATTGCAACAAATGCTGATCTTGCAAGTGCAAGTACTCTCTAAATTTAAAACAATGATAAATGTTTAACTGCATAAAAAATCTGTACATATATATGAATACACGGATTTTACAGTCTATTTCAAAAGAGTGATTTGAATTTCACTAAAAAATAGTGCATATGCACTTATCACTGTTTTAAATTTAGGGAATATAAAGTGCATTTAAATTAACAACTGTAGAAATAAGATTTATTCGAATTCAGAGAAATGAATAATAATAATAGATCGTTATAGTGTCAAACAAATGGAGCAAAAGTTCTTGTTGTAATTGTAAATAACAAATTAATATTGTTTTTCATTGAGGATATTAATATGTATAGTGCAATAATAAGTAAATGGAATAGTTTCTGAAAATCAAATACATTTTTAATTGCATTGATATTTAGTCTAGTTAGATTAAACATCAAGAACAAAATACCGCGGTAATTTATTATTAAATTCTATTTGCATTTTCATTGACTCTGTCATCTGCATATTACAGTTTTGGCATTTTGGAATTTCTGCAAAATTTTTTAAATATTGCTACATAATGTAGTTTATTTCAATTAACATTAATAGAGTACCGGTTTTGACTACGTTAGTGATATTTCATATTCTATAAATAGTTCTTCAACAATTCATTGCATAATACATTATTAAATTTCCATATTTCATATGAGTTTTAAAATATATTTTATAACATGACCACAAATGGATCAATGGATAAAACCAAAGCGTGTTCCTTTTACTAAAAGATAAATCACGACTGTATAAATACAGCTGCTTCTACAAACAGTATTACGGTTTAATTCGAGTATAACTTTTGCGTCAAATCATGTAATTACGCATGGTGGATTTCATTATTTGATAGCTTAAGTATGGGATCGGCTTCCATTCTTTTCCCGTCTGTCAATTAAAGTGATATCTATATTATTTACACTTTCCATTATGTTTAGCTTATAATTCTAATGAATGTGCATTGTATTTACGTATGTCATTGTTTCATATAACGTTTTAAAACATTTCTACAATATTTTAGCAGACGTAATTATTTAAGAAATATGAAAAAAATCTACAGCCCTCAAAAATTTATGGTTTAAAAAATAAAAAAATCATGTACAAAAGTATATCGCGTTTTATTAGATACAAACCCTTGCTACTGATCTCATTTATTTCCGAATTGTTCAAAATTTTGTATTTAATTATTTTATACATGTACACAGAGAAAAAAATTCAATTGTATCAACAACAGCATTGTTAACTTAACAAACATGCCATTATTTTAACAAAATTATAGTCAAGTCAACTTTTTGTTAGTTGATTCAACAACGTATAGTCAAGTCAACGAATGAATAGTTGATTTTACAACGAGTTCGTGGTTAAAATGCATCAAACTCGATTTGCATTCAATTCAACAGTGTGGCCTTTGAAATAACTGCGACTATGTTCAGACAACTCTCGTTTTTTTTTAAGTAAACAAAATTGTACATGTCGAAATAAAAATATTCTTTATTTAATTTACATATGAT
>UELU01143792.1:0-11926 GCA_900490025.1 Megastigmus dorsalis | reverse complement strand
ATATTCAATTCAAAGAGAAGAGTCACCCTTAATATTTCAATAAGGAATAATTCTGTCACTTCAGATTTATGTTATTTTATTAAATCTCATCACATTTCTGGAAAAACATCGCGAGGTTAAGCGACGGTCATTCTTGACTCCGACATCCCCTTAAAGTTTATTCCACGGTTACATGGAAAAAAATTGGTTACTCTAACGAATGACTTGGTTAAAATTCAGAGAAATTAATAAACATAGTAGAGTGAATAATTAAAATAGTTCTGATTACTATAGCTTTATGCATGTCTTTCATGTATCTTTAAGTAAATCTAACGAAGCTATACTTGGCTCGTACAATAAATGACTAGATATGGTTGCACAACCAATTTTTTTTCTGTGTAAATTAAACTAGATCAACTATTTTTTAAAGCAATGTATTGATATTATTTGCATTGATGACAAATTAAACTGGTAATATTAGACTTTAACTTCAATTTATTTCATCGAGATAAAAATAGTTTAATTTTGATATAAGGTAAAGTACCCTATACTGGAACAAAGCGAAAAGTGGGACCTATACTAGAGCAATGAGGAAAAAAGGAATTTATCGCTAAGATAGATACTATGAATCAAATTTATTTAGAAGCCTAATTAATTAGAAGAATTTCATCTATTTAACAATACATAAATTTTATTGATTTAAAATATATTTTTCTTGTAAAAGCATATTTCAAAGTGCGCTTTAACAACTGCGCATTAATTGTACCTTTTAAATTGTGTATGATGAAAAGCAGTGCTATGTTTATAAGTACAAAAAAACTGGTAATAATTATCCAGTTTCAGTATAGAAATAGTGTTTTCAACAACCGATATAACTTTTACAAATAAAATGAACAGTTAATCTACTGAAAATAATCATTTTTTACGTAAATATTACGTGTTCTAGTTTACCTCTCAATTTTAATAGTAGTACCCAATAGTGAAACGAATATAAATTGTATCAAGATATAATTTATTTACTTAAAAGATTGTATTTATTTACTTATGATGTATTTGTAGTATATTTGTAGTTATGATAAATTAAGTACATACCACGTAAAATTTAAGTAGCTGAAACTTAATAATTGTAAAGTTTAAATCATAACCTCAAAATCAAAATGTATGTTTGACGTTCCACTATTGGTCCCAACCGTGTTTCAGTATAGGACCCTGCTCAAAAGCAATGTATTTTATGTAGTCAAGTATTGGTCCCAACCCAGTTCCACTATTGGTCCCGATCAAAAATCTGTTCCACTATTGCGGACAATAACTTTTTATTCAAACTTTATTTATTTTACAAATAAAAACATTTAAGACTGTTTTTCTTTATTAAATTGATAGAAAAATGTTTAGACTAAATACGAAACATGTTATTTTTCAAAATTAAGCCTTTACATAGACATAATTAAAGAAAACATTAAAATTATTACTTATGTCGACTGTACTCTACTATCTGATTGCCCATGAATATTGATTAGACTGTAAGACCGATAGAAAGATCTTTGTCAGTTTATAATTAAAGAAAGCAAAGTTCGTTCTCTCAAAAGCGTTCCAGTATTAGGTACTTTACCTTACCTATGTTAATTTCAAGAGTCATAGAATTTACGATGATTTTTTCACTAATTTGCATACGTCATTATGTTGCAAAATCATATGACATTTTAAGATCTTCCTCTACTTATTAAATTTTCTATAAGTATTTAGCAATTGCATTCAATATAAGGCAATTGAACTCGCCATGCAAAACCATCCATTAATAATATATTTAATTACTTAAGAATGATGGTTGACGTATAAATTATTAATGATACTTTTAGTAAATAAGAGCCCTTTGGCACGGTCATTGCTATCGATCGTTAAAATATCACTCCCTATGGAGCCTGCGTCAAGTAAATACACAAACATCTTTTTGTTGCGGAAACAGAAAAATCGGGACGATGATCCTCTGCTGCGGAGTCTTGGCTTCCGAAATGCTTCACCATCTTCGTCGCAGTCCGAACACAGTAGCAGCAGCGTAGGCCACAGCGTCGGCCAGAAGAGGCCGGTCGAGGACGGCGAGCTAAACGTCGCGGTGAAGCGCTCGATGGATGGCTCACAGGTGACCTCCTCAGCGAGTAGCAGCAGCTCGAGCAATAATCCGAGCAAGCTCTGCCAGAAGAATCGGATGCTGGCATCTCTGCTGGCACAGCAACCAACACAGCCCACCTCGATACCTCCCATACCCGCCTCTGTGATATCGGCTACACCCCAGGATAAGCTGCCACGAGTCTTGGAGCGAAACAAGCAGCAGCCGCAACAGCAGCAGCAACAGCAGCAACAGCAGCAGCAACAGCAACAGCAGCAACAGCAACAGCAACAACAGCAGCAGCAGCCCTGGACCAGTATGCAGTCTGTTGGCAGCAATTCGACAACGACAACCGCAACGTCTGCGCGGACGCCCATGCAAAACCAATCTAGACAACTACCTCGTCAGCCAACCAATATCTACCTCACACACTTAGTAAGGATTGCATATTTTAAAGAAATGTATCACTAGAATAGGTTTATTTTATGCTTCCCATAGGATATAAATAATGATTCAAAACTTGTTTAGTAAACTCAATATTTTATTAATTCTTAATTTGATAAATTAATTATTGATTTTGTATTTCTTCTTTTTCGAGTGACAACTTGTTTTGTATCCAATGATCAATTTAGGATCTCAATATATCGTGTATCTTAAACGAAAACATGTAAAATTATTTGATAAAAAAGTTATATAGGAGAATTAAGTTGTATTATTGCAAATTTAGAAAAATTATAAGGAAATTTAAATGATGTATATATTAAAATCATTTAAAGTAATAAATATATTTCATAGCTTTAAATATTTAATTTCTCAGATAACAATATTTATCACGATGTGATTTTCGATAATGTTTGTTCGTAATGAAAATCACGTATGTACTCTGCATATGTGCTGATAGCCTCCGATAAAAATTGGTATCTAAATAATTGAGGAAATATTTATCTTCGTATAATATTATTGCAAGGCAAAAAGATTTAAAAACATGCTGAATTATTAAATAAATTATTGATTCATTTTTAATAAATACTCTATTTATTTTCATAAATTAATTATTCTTTATTTATTAATTAGAAAGAAAGAGTTTATTGATGAAATAAAAAAGTACTATTAGAGATATATAAATATATATTCTATGCTCACACATATTTTATTTTTAAATGACAAACAGTTACATTTAGAGCTAAACGAAAATTATTTGTCATAGATAATTGTCAATAGTAATAATACTTATAATGATTTATTTATATTTTAGCAACAAAGAACACAAATAGAACAGATGGATTCAGATTATATGGGGAATCGAGAATACAGACAACCAGGCGCTGATCCTTCTACGTGGGATATCCAGTCTGCTTTGGATCCAGATCTCTCAGATATCTTAGATCAAGTCATAGATATTGCTCCAGATGGTCTTGCAGGTAAATAAATTTTTATACATATCTGGAATTTGTGCGCAACGAGCTTTATATAAAACATATTATATAAATTTAAGGTAATACTTCTCATTATACAGACAATACTGCGATAGCCAGTTTGTTAGACGCAGTAGAAGCACAGCGGAATGAGAAGATGGCGATAAACGCCATACAGGAGTCATTGATGCAGATCGAGACTGCCGTAAATCCTACGTCTTCCAACATTACGATGCCTGGTACTCCTCCAGCTTATTCATCAGCGGTAAGATTACACTCAATTGTATTCACTAAATCATTGATTCAAGTAAAAAATAAGTTGTAATCTAAAATAGTGAATCACAAAAAGTTCATTGTTTTTAAAAAGAATAATTTTCATCTAACTTACGTCATTTGTAATGGAATGTAAAATAAAAATTTATCGCTCAATAGATAATCATTAACTCTTTTACTGCTCTTTTCTTTCTATGCCCAGAAAAGATATCATTCGAAACCATTCTTTTTCCTTTAAAGTTTATATTGCAGAAAAAGTAAATATTCTAAGACTTATGTTATTTTAAGCGATAATTTAAATATCAAATGTGTTACTTTTTTGTATAAATACACTTAGCATTACTATATACTTTTCATTGTGAGAAATTGCAAGATTTATATTTTGTAAAAAATTCTATAGTTATTAAATAATGAAAATAAATATTAATATTTTATTCCTATGATTCTTCATAGTTGGCGAATACGCCTGTAACATCGAGTCACAACTATCAGCCGCCGCCGATGTATCAACAACCGCAACAGCAGCAGCAGCAGCAGCAGCAGCAGCAGCAGCAGCAGCAGCAGCAGCAGCAACAACAACAACAACAGCAACAGCAACAGCAACAGCAACAACAGGCACGAGTGCGATTGAATGCTCAAGCTAATATACGACAAGCTGTTGCACAATTCACTCCGCAACAACAGCAGCAACAATTACAGCTGCAACAACGAAAACTGATGCAACAGCAGCAACAGCAACAATTGAAACAAAGGTTGCTGCAGCAACAACAGCAGCAGCAATTGCTTATACCTTCAAATGCGACAGCCACGGACCAAATATCGACTGGCATTCATAATATTGATAGTCTTCTAAATAATACCGTAGCTCCGAACGTCTCGCTGCAGGTAAATAAATTAGATTTATATTACTTATAAAGTACTTCATTTGTTGTGATCTTTGTCAATTTAACATTGCTATCATTCGTGTAGCAGCGATCAAGTGTGCCAGATTCACAAGTGTCCCCGAGTTATGGAGGATCCGTCCAGATGCCTCAAGGGCAGCATCGCCTTACTCACTCTTACTCTCACCCCTCCACATTACCTCAACAGTACGTACTTATGAGCAACCAATTTGTTTTATTCTGCAATATTTTTGATACATATAATACGACCTTAATTCTGTAAATTCTTTAGCCCTGTTAATAATAGTTTCAACAGTGGTCAACAAGTTTCTGCTACGGCAAGGCTTTCGCCACACTCCCCAGCTGGTATACTGCCTTTTTCTCACCCTCAACCTCTGTCTCCTCGGGTGACGCAACAGGTTAGAATATATTTATTGATCGTTAAGAAATACTTACGAAAGAAATATTACAACTAGTTTTTTTAAAAGTTTTATTCAATTAAATGAATCGTAATTTCCTATGTCGAAATACAAGTCGCTAATGAGGTGATTTCTTTACACAGGGGAATTATGCCAGTAGTCCGAGAATGTTTAATGTAAATCAGGTGCGGCAGCAGCAGCAATCGGGTCAGCAGCCAGGATTGCAGCAGCAACAACAGCAGCAACAACAGAGGTCGATGTCGTCGCCGGGCACACCGGTCTCGGCTCGACAATCCCCCTTCCCAGCAGAAGCCTTCCCACCGCCGGCGTCTCCCACGGCCAGTCAGTTCCCGCCGGTTCCGAACTCCAACGTCACAAACCCCTCGGCTCAGTACCGGCTACAGCGCACATCGTCCACGCCGTCTGCCACAACGCAATTACCAGGTAACGAGAAGTCCATGCACTTTCAACGATTCAATGATCTTTAAAAATGTTTTCTATTTTAAGCGTATGCGGCATTTGAGAATCAAAAATCATCCACAAGGAATGAAAAAAATGAAATTAGAAAAGTGAATTAACATTGCTAGCTGATTGAAATTATTTAGAATAATTGTTGGATGAAGTTTTTGATTCTGGACAAATTATAAAAACGTTTATAAAAAGAGGTTGAATTTAGTTATAAATATTGTATCGATTTCTGATATACATAGCGTCGATAGAGTTAAACATGTTTTTGTAAACAGCAATGGCGAATAGCGGTGCAATGTTACACTCGAATTTCTTGAAGATTTTCAGCTGTTCTTTGACTTACGCCTTTTATAGTACCTTTATTTTGTTCTATTTAAGACATATTTTTAATTACACATATGTTACATCTGCTAGCTAATATTTGTATTATAGCAGTCCGAGCGAACACACCGCCAGTCGTTCTGTCGAAGAGCAAAGCAGCTTATCGAATAGCTAAAAACTTGCGCGAGAAGCGTAGGAGCAAGATCCTAGACACGATTAATGTTGCAGGTGGGGTTGGTTCGCCCTGTCACTATGGCGGTGTGAGCAAGGAGCAACCTCTATTGTCGCCTAGTCATCCCCTCTCGGGTTGCCCCGCAACACCGACTCATAATCAACATAACGCCAACAATACCCAACACTTTTCAAACCATCAACACTCATCTATGTTATACCACAACGCCGCCGGCGTACAGAGTAGTCAGTATTGTTACGATCGGACGTCCGTTACTCTCTATCAGTCGGGACCCGGGGATGCGCAAGACATTAGGCCTCCGCCTTCCAGTAATCCTGCTAGTCACCAAATAGGTGGTAAGTCATGTGACCTCTTCATGTCATGTGACCATCACTGCGCCATCATCCTCACCACCACCACCACCCTTGTGTTACATGACGTGTGCCTACTATAACTACCTACTTGTATAAAAACAAATGACCGACGATCAAAGAAACAAATCTTATGCCTATTTTCTCTCTTTCTCTGTATACCGGACACAAAGTTTATAATTTTTATATACGTACTTCAGGCATGGGACTGGTAATATTTGGAGCACATCTTTATTTTCCTCATATACACACTGCAGACCTGACGGATCTCGAAAGCACGAAACTTGATTATGTATTTATAAGGGGATGTTTTTGGTGATCGCAAATGTGTCTACTCACTCCTTGTGCCTTAACAATAATGTCTTCTTCGTTCTTCTTTGCATTGAACCATCTGATAAGGATGACTATAAAAGTGTAATATGCAAAGCAGTTCGACCATACTGTCAAGTCTTGTAAATAAGCTATCATTTGTGTTCGCTCGATCATCTATCATTCGTCGTATGCACGTGACCTCTGGTCGGTTAGGTGATGTCTCTCTGAGACTGAGACTTTCCGGAGGATAAGACAATGGACAGATTTTAGTGGATTTTAAATGATGAAATGTAGACATCTGACGACTATGTACTGGACGACGATACTTTCTTTCATCGCAGTCGACGTTCACGTGTTGCATGGCTCATCATTTTTGCAGCTCACCAGCGGCACTTGTGTTATAACCATAATCATTTGGAAATCATACCTCTTTTCTACTCACCCTAATTTCATGCAATCAGCATCGGCCTATTCGACTCATTACTGTAAATAACACAGACATTTGTACATTTTTTGAATGTTTGATTCTTTGTACATAAAATTGTGTTAATAATATTAATTTATCACTAAAAGAACATCTCATTGGCAGTTATTTTAAAATGTCTCATTAAGGGAGGGGCGCGATAGATTTTATAACCAAATGTCACAAAATAAAAACTGTCAATTGAGATTTTCTTTTATAAGAGTAGTTATAAAGATTGTTAATGATGCAGCAAGGATATATGAAAGAAAAGTAGCAATTGTAAATAATACCATGTATCTAGTGTAACTATAATGTACTTTTTATGTTACAATGATGCAGGGGTAAATGATTTACGAATACACACAAGACATTATCACTTCTTCAAAGATACTTTTACAATTTAGATTTGTCAATCGAATCTTTTTTATTTTCGCGGCAAAATCTTATTTGTATTCGTAGAGAAAATGATCTTCAATTACTTTAGCAAATAGGGAGGGAAGCAAGAAGGAATAATAGAAGATCATTTCCTTAAAACAATGCTATTACAGCTTATATCGCTCATCCTTGGTCACCTTCATTGTATTTTCATAAATGTTCGTTTGTGTGAATTAATGTAAAAACCTATAGGATGTGATATGTTGCCTTACAAGTCCATACGACAATTAATCCACCACTAAAGCGTCTTTACATCTGTATAATATGGGTCACACAATAACTAAGGGGTTATATTAAAAATGTGTATGCTGTGTGTGTATGTGAGCCACATTTTGCCAATTGTTTGCTAATTTAGAAGCGACAACTTACAACATCGTCTTTTGTAAATTAATCCCTCTGCACTGTTCGAGAAGCGAATCTAATTAATAAGTCATCTGTCATAGATCGCACTCTGGCTGATCAGCGCTAATCTCATCTAAGTGCAAGAGCTGTTGCTAAATTGTGAAATTCTGGTTTTTCAGGTAACACAAGTAGTACAGGTGGTATAAATTCTGAATACGTGCGAAAGGAGTTAAGGACGGTCGTCGATGCTCGGATGCAGCAGCAGCAACAGCAGAGGGTACCGAATAACCTACAAAACAACCTGTCCGGACAGGTGTCACAGGAAGATTTGGAATCCTTTGGCTTAACCTACGATATGGCGTCTGCAGGTACGTCTCCATCACCCGTAGCTTAATTCTTACTAGTTATAAATAGACTCTTCGACTAGTCCTGCACTAATCTTCTTTTTTTTTTAACATCCTACTCCCTTTCAATAAATTCTGATTCGCGCGAGAT
Organism: Megastigmus dorsalis; assembly: GCA_900490025.1. Lineage (NCBI taxonomy): Eukaryota > Metazoa > Arthropoda > Insecta > Hymenoptera > Megastigmidae > Megastigmus > Megastigmus dorsalis. Next base: position 3,476 of record UELU01143792.1, on the reverse strand, counting down.
ACTTAAGTGAAGTCAAGCTAACAATTAGTCTAGGATTATATATACATTTTAAGTGTATACATGTATAATATTCTAACCCAGTAAAAGATATAAACTCTCACATAAAAAGTAGGAAATATAATAATGGATAGGGAACATACTCTTCTGCTTAACACATCCTTCTATAATATATGTTTCACATAAATCAAAACTATTATTGTACATCAAGTAAAATGATCACAATTTCACAACTTCTTAAGGGCGTACATATTAAACTATAGGCTGTGAAAAAGTATTACAGGCTGCTTGTTAATCAACCCAACAGAAACACTCGCGTACAAAAAGCGTTTGTAATATACTCAACTCGCTAGCTAAGCTAAGAATAAAAGAATAAAAGAATAAAAGAATAAAAGAATAAAAGAAGTAGCGTGTGTTTTATGGTATATTCTTGTGTAAATAAACGAATGAGTGAGGCGAAGAGCTTGTCGTTTACAAAAATACAGTAATTGATTTTGGTAACACGTATGTCGTTGTCGATGTCCCAACTAGGTGATGCGTTGGTTAGCGATGGCTCTGCCAAGAGTTGGGCCATTGGTAGTTCCGGAACCGCCCCCTCGTCCTCCAGGGTAAGAACCCACTTCCGACAATTACTTTACGTATTTTTTTTTTTTTTGATTTGTATGCTCTCTGTCTTCCCTTTCTGCTTGGCTTCAAAAACTTTATTGTGCACGATATTCAGTTAAACTTAATACTTTATTTTTTCTTTATTATTTTGTTTACTTTAATATTTTCTTCTTTAATGAAAGTCTATCGAGCGTAAAACTTGTAGAGGATGATATGCTCACTGCTGTGCATGATTAAAAAATTTTATTTCTCGTTTACTTTTCCTCAAGTATATATGATTATGTATAAATTATAGTTCTTTTCCTATAGACTATCGAGATTCTCATCAATACTAAACGCAGTGTCGAGGAACATCACTCTTATATTTTTCTTTAACTAATTATTATTAACATTATAGATGTATAGAGGAAACTTATTTAAACTACATTTCGGCATCAGCTTTATATTGATATCTTTCTCTCATTGTGTATTTTGTAAACTCGGTGTTTGGATAGTATTGCGAGGAGACGCCTGGAGTTGCACCCTTTCACTGAAGAAATTTACGTTTACCAAATCTCTTTTCAGTTTTCTCATTTGTACTATGACAATGTCTTCGGAGAACTTTCTTTTTTTTATTCTTTTATTTCTCAAAATGGTGATGGTGTATAAAATATATATATTGTACGTAGAAAGCGCTTTAGTCATTATTTTCGGTGTGAAAATACTGCCGTACTCGAATAATTTGTACTTCTTTACGGTCGTAATGCTTTTTCACAGTTAAGCAAAGCAATATCTTTGTGCTTACTGTTTTACTCTCTTTTTTTCAAAGGTAAATCTTGTTTAATGCATGAGCTCAGTATTTAGTTCTGTCGTAATTAAGAAGATTTTTGCTAATTCACGAAGGATAAATTTTACAATACAGAATTGCAGAAGATTTTTTTTCTATGTATTAAATGTACATCAATTAAGACAAAAAAAAAGAGGCATAAACTGTCTCTGCAAGCGAGAAGAGCGTTTGAGATTTGTATTAAATGATTCTGTGCTGTTTTTTTTTGCTTTGCAAATGAGTATATAGCTGTTACATTAACATTTGCGATAGATCTGTTTTTCTTGCGCAATTTATTTTATGATTCTAAACAACTTCTTAGATTATGAAGTTCTTATTAATACTCTCGTTGGTTACATAATCAGAAACACTGTACTTTTTTCAATGAAAAATGAGCTTTAAAAGCACATCAAACTAAATAAGTGTTATGCTATATTTTCAGATTACTATGGAAGAGGTGGCCCGAGGTGATCCAAAGTCATCGCTGCTACAGAAGCTGCTGTCGGAGTGACTGGTGGCTGTCCCTTTTCAAAGTGAAGAATTCTATGTAATATATATTTGAGTTATAAGAAAAAAAGTGGAGGCCGTAAGAAGAGGATATATGCGATATACCTACATACATAAAAAATGCTCTATACGCAATGGATACTATTGTATTATATGTAATACCACGTTAAGACAGTATGCAGGTATGCATTACTAAATGCAATGGAAACTGCGATACGTGACACTCTCTTGGATTTAGACGGAGCCATCGTGTTGACTATGGTGATTAATTAAAAAGGACTGTGCGTGCGTTTCATGTCAGAGATATGTGCAGAGTGAATTAGCTGCTCGTTCGGGACTTGCCTATCAGGCATTTGACGCACGAAATATAAAGCGATGCGTACGATTTCGCGAAATGTAATGGCAAGGGAACAAAGTGACACTACTTTATACAAAGCTGTGACAGGGTTTCAAACAAAATAATATTGACGGGATAAAGTGTAATTATGTGGACAAACACTCGAAACGACGTATACCTTTTCCGGTTAATCGCTGTTATTATTTATTATGAAAGATATGGTCGATTTCCGAGTTGTACATAGAAGAGATATTCATGTACATGTTGCAAGCAGCCAGATCGAGAAAAGTCTATGAGGCACACGATCCACGACGGCGTCACGATTCAGCACGAGTTTCATTGTATTTAGTATTACTGACGAAAAAACTACGTAGGTACCTCAAAGGTATACTTTATTATACTACTGGCTGTTGAACATAGAATAATTATAGGTTTAATTATTGTACACAGGAAAAGAATAGAGCACTATCACGTTTTTTCTTAATTTAACATCCCGAACTATATCATATTATGAATAATATATTTGTGATTGTAAGAATCTGCAACCAAATTGTGACAAAGAATACTTGTTGTTGTTATTATGATTATAACTATTATATAATAACAATTATTTTTATTTTATTTTATTATTATTGACATCATCATGATCATTATTACCGATATGATTGTTACATTACATATTGTAATAATAATATTAAGATTTATTATTTTATTATATAATTATAATTATAATTATAATTATTAATCTATTACTATTATTGTAATTATTATTATTATTGCTATTTCTATTATAATTATTATTACATTAATATTGATACTGTCAAACGTGGCGTATGCATATTTCTACTCAAAATAAGGGTACCTTACGCGGATATATGCCGAGCGATTCGTCTCTCGCATTAACAATCAAACGAAAATGCGTTTCACGTGCGAATGTTAAAGGGTAAAGAAAAGAACGCAAGTACTGCTTTTTCTGTAAAATAATGTAATTTGATAAGACGCTTCTAGCGTTTAGTTTCGACATATAGAACAAAAATGATTGGAATAACGCGCGAAACGAATCGCTCTGTAAATATTTCACATACGTATGTATGTAAGTTAAATACGAGCGCATGGTATATACATATATGCGTGTATATATATATAAAAGTATATATATGTATATGTATATGCGTGTATATATATAAATATATATATATATATATTTGTATATGTATATATATA
>UELU01143790.1:10027-57431 GCA_900490025.1 Megastigmus dorsalis | reverse complement strand
AGTTCTCTAAATGTTGAATTATAAAAAAATAATTATAACTATTGTTTATTTAGCGATTTATTATAAACCTTATGTTTTTTTATTAATTTTAATTTATGTTTATTTAATTGAATTTTTTTTAATCAAATTTTTTTATTACATTGAATTCATTTAATATAAAACATCTTTTTCCTCAGTGTATATATATCACAATGTCGAACTTACGGAATTGTGTCATTTAATATAAGTGAATCGGTTATTAACTATTAATCCACGGCGAATTTGATATAAGTCACCTGCTCAAGTGAATATTCATTAACAATAAATGAATATTCAATTCGGCATATTCAGATCCACATTCATCAACAGTTTTTTTCAGACATTTTTTTTCTCAGTGTGTACAATATCGTTTGCTCAGTGCACAAAACTCAAACGCAAACTGTATCACTTGCACCGACCTCCGCGTAAAAAATCCCCATTCCATTCCTCTCGAACGATGCATTTCAACGCGCAGCCGCGAAGTGAGAAAAGAGAGTTTATAGCCGCGACTCGTCGCGATGTTATAATGAACAATATTTAGTGAACCGCGAATAAATGAGGACAACTACCCGGGAATTTATGGTGCCCCGGTAGCTCGAAATTTTGACCTCGAACGCGATAAATTGCCCGGGACACCAGAACGGCCGCCGTGGGAGAGTCTCGAGTCCCCGGCTGCTACCGTCACCACCACCCCAACTGTTTCCAAAATCACGAGATCGCATGTAATTAAAGAGCGAATGCGCCAATTGATTGCGATACGCCAGTGCGGCTAAATCAAAAGAGAGAGTACAATGGGACAACTTTCCCATTAATTGGCACTAATTCGATTTATCGAACTTTTACGGCTTATACGCCGCGAAAATGTGTATTCATAAATTAGCCTCTCGATATTATGCATATTCGAGATACATACATATATATATATATATAAGATTTTAATTTCCACGGGCAGGGGCATTAAAGCGCCAGTTCGTATATTAATTTACGAGAGACGATTATCGCGCGAAACGACTCGCGTATCTGATAATAGATCCATAAATTCAAGTCTATTAGGTCTATTACGTGCAATTTGCCTTTTGTTTATCTGCCTTTAAATTTCTCAGATATAAGAGCATCGCAGCTCTCGACTTCTCCCGTAATGATCGTTCCGAATGCATCATTCGCTTCCCCCATCGCGTCACCTTAATCAATTCAGTTATTGTACGAAAACATTTTGCCACCGCGACTTCATCCATAAATCATGAGCGTTAAAGAAAAGTCATGATCGGTTATGCCGAATAACATATATATATAAATTCTCCCCGCTCCCGCGAATTCAATCATCGCATCGGCAATTACAGCGATCTCGCGAGGCTAAACGAAACGAAAAGAGCGAGCCACCGAGTGAGAATCATCGGCGAGGTTATTTCGCGGGATCCCCAGAGCGGCGTTTTATCGGATTTGCATGCCCAAGTTGGTGCGAGGGCGCGATCCTTCTCTTTTCTTGGCTCTGCTGCTACTGCAGCTGCGGCGAGAGAGAGAGAAAATCTGCAACTCCGGCCGTGAGACGGAATAAAAGTGTGTTTTCTCTCCCGAGAGCATCCGCCCGTGTGTGCGTTCACGGAAAAGTGTGGGTTAGCTGCGGGGTGGGATTTTCGCCGGCGAGAATGCGATATGCGTTCTCGCCTGATGGAATTTTCGCAGTCAAATTTTCTTCGATTCCATATATATCCGAATTCTTCCGAAGGGAGAAAGCGTGTCGCGAACACACACGCAGTTTGAGCAAATGGCGGTTTATTGAAATTCGGCGGATGTATATATCAGCTCGTATTCTAATCGCTTATTCAGCGGATCTTCTCTGTTTTATATTTTATTCGCTTGTCCGATAAATTGAGCATTTTCTATTCATCCTCGTACACGTGCACATATCTATAATACATTTATAAATAAAGTTTGGAATCAATAGAAAATCTATATATATTTATATGTAGAGTCGTCAAATTTTGAAGAGAAGTCCGTGAAAATAGCGATTTACAAAAGTTTATATCTAAAGGATAAAATCAATTGCATGGGAAATGCTTTTCAAAAACTAATTTTACGAAGTTGAACGAAATTATTGATCGGTGCACGCGTGCCGTTAACCCAGTCTCTATTATCTTTCGAATCAACGAGCAATTTACTTTTTGTATTTGATTACCATCGACAATGAAAAGCTAATAATCGAGACCTTTTCTGAAATACCTTGAAACACCTTTTAATGCAGAAAGTACTGAAAATCTTTCGTAAATGCATTATATTAAAATAATATACACGAATGTATAATAATGTCAAAATAAACCGACAGCCCGTGAAATAATATAATTCCTAGGGGATAATAGACAGCAGACGATTCCCCACTGGTCAGAGAATAAATATTCCATCCGTCGCAAAAAGCATGCAGTCAATTTTCCAAAAGAGAAAAAAAAAGTCTCCCTTACTCGTACACAGCCGAGCGCAAAATCACCAAAGGTATATCACGCTCCAACTCGTCTCCCACATATTCCCTCTTTATTCCCCTCTCGAAAAAAAAAAGAAGAAGAAAAAAACCCCGAGTCAACGTGCCTTTTCCGCTCTCTCTCTCTCTCTCTCCGCAGACGTGAATTAGGTGTACGTAACAGCCCCATAGGCGCTCTGCACACAGTCTTCGTCGCTCCCCCTCGAGAGATGGACTCCCAGCCGCAGCTCTGTAAGCGCACGCGAAGACAGTGCGAGTACACGACAAAAGCCAGGCGCGTGTAAAACAAACGATAAAATCCTGCATGGCTAGGGGCCAAGTGCTGTGCCGTCGACTTTGCCACGCTGCGTATGCCAAATGTCTTCATTGTATGTCTCTCTCTCTCTCTCTCTCTCTCTCTCTTGGCGGCGTACCGTAGCCACGCGGTCGTACAGCTTTCTTCGAGCCTATATATATATGCCTCGCTGTTGCGCGCAACACTACGCGCGCGACTCTTAAGGGCCGTCTCTAATGGGCCGTAAATTTTGAGTGTATACGTGCATTGTTGAAAATTAATGCTCTGGAGGAAAAGAGTATATATATAAACGCAAGGTCGCGGATAGAGGCGATAGAGCTTGACTTTTTCCTTTTATAATGTTGTATCGCGTCTCTTTGACGTTTTTTTTTTTATATATATATATATGAGCGGTCGAGTTTTGAGGTGCGAGCGCGAGGCATTAAACGTGTTTTCGTATTGCCCTGTGCTGCTGCTGCTGCTGAACTGGAGCGTTGTTGATGGGGATTATAGCTGGTTTGGGACCGCGGGTGTCGAGGACACAGTTTTAGTGGTTTGTCCTATACGTGTATTTTCTGTGCTAGCCCATCTCTCTCTCTCTCTCTCTCTCTCTCGCTCGCTCGCTCGAGCGCGCTTTTAAGCGCTTAGAATTCGGTCATGTTTATCGACGACTGATTTGGATTATGGAAGATAAGCGGTGGTGAACGTTTAATGCCGTTCTTTCAATCTCGTTATTGATTTTTCCGTCCAATAATTCATCGGAAACATCGCCATTATTGTTATTATTATTTATTTTTTATTTTTTTTTATAAAAAGTGTCGAAAAACTCAATAATGAAAGGCTTAAGATGTTATTTCTTTTTGTCGAGCAACATGAGGAAAGTCGTTAAGCTGAGCCCTAGTGGAAATGGATTTTAAGTATGAAGACGTGCCAAAAATGTTCTACACAATACCCACGTGCTACATTTAACCTATTCCAAATAAAATGTAAATTATACTATCAAAATATGACAGAATTCATATGTAAATTTATTCCACAAACAATATTATTTTTAAATTACATCGCAAAATCTAAATATCGCAGCTTAAATGAAAAAGAAATTCTTATACAAATTTACACTTGCCTCGTGCACTTTAAAGTCAGGCAAACAATTGAATTTACCAAATAAAGTATATCTTTTATAAAGGTTTGCTCTTCAACGCTTTAGGTAACAATATCACTTTTTTTAACCTCCCGTCCCTAAATGCACTTTCATAAGTTCAATACCGCAAACTTTCCTCCTATTGCATTATTGTACCATAGAACCGCGGGGGATGCATTTTATTTAAAAGTTTGTACAATGGCATAGCACCGGTACAACCTTATCCCACAAAGCGAGCGAATTCCAGTTTTACAAAAAAAAAAAAAAAGAAAAAAATCAATGAACTTTTTATCTCTGAACCGCAATTATGTAAGCTTGAACCATTGTTCGCCAAGCTGACCTTCTAACGTCTTTACCAATTATTCCGTCTCGAGACAAACTCACCGGCGCACAACCGACGAGGACAATACCATCGAGTAGAATAATCAGTTCGCTTCTGTTTCATCTCTCTTGCGTTTTAAGAGCAAGAATCCCGGCTAATCCAATATCATCGCGTTCGAAGCTTCTTAATCGATACGAAGAAGCAGAGCGAAGCGTCCATTAACTCGCAAGCATACTCGAGCGCATCTCGCAATGATTCGCCAAAAGAGTCTCCAAGTCTCAGCTCGTTAACGGAAACAAAAGGAAATCTATATAGTTTCGTCTAGAGAGAGATAGAGAAGTATAAAAATAAGAAATCTCCGCCGGGTGCAAACCGTGTCGATGCACCCACTTTGGCGCAGCTGTCGCGAAGCCTCCGTTATACCAGCCGCTCAACTAAGACGCGATTTAACTTTTTTCGCTCGCTTTACGAGGCAAAGAGACCACGCGCGTATTTTCTATAAAGGAGAGATCGACTGCAGCAGCAGCAGCAGCAGCACAACTCGGCCGTCCAGTAATATAAACCGAATCGATCGTCGTCGCCGACGTCGTTTTTATCTCGCGTGCGCCTGAGAAATATCTTCCTCCGCAGCAGAGCCTCGGGACAGAGCTACACGGTAAAGTCGCGGACGCGGTGAGTGCAGCAGCAAAGCGCGCCGACTATTTTTAACTTCCGCTGTACCTTTTTAAGATCGGGTCAAGTTAGCTTACAAAACATTCAACAGCCTTGCGATTCACACCGCTGCCATCGAGGAACCGCGAGACTTGCCTTCTTCGTCGCATCTGCCGCGCTGTGAAAGGGGGCGCAAGACCCTTTTGTCCGATATACCGCTCTTTATTCTCACTCTGTACCTCTTTATCACGCATTCAGAATGAACCCCGTATATATAGCCCTTCTTTCTCTGGAATTTCGTAATCGTGTACGGTGTGTACTTCTCTCTCTCTCTCTCTCTCTTTCTCTCGCTCTCTCTTGTATGCGAATCTGTTTTCATTTAAAATTATACGACTTTCGTTTCGTAGAAAGGTTATTTTGATTACAAATGATGGAATCTTTTGCAGGTAAATATTACATTTACGATTTAAGTTTTCTGGTTAAAATTAATTCAGTAATTCGTTGTATGAAAATAACTCGATGTATAGGAAATAATCTTACCACATCCAAGTATTAACTACTTATCATTAATGTGCAGGTAATATAAACATAATGTACAGAAATTTCAAATTTTTCGTTATCACTTAAATTGAAACGTCTTTCTATAGATCGAAATATGATTTCTTCTTTATTGAGGTAAACGTCTGAAACTGGTAACATTGTTTGGATTAGAGTGAAATATGAAAAAAAAAGAATTCAGTCAGCTTGAATGAAAGGAAAATCGAGTGGACGTGATCAAAATGCACAAAATGGCCTATAGATATTTATTGACGTCTGACCTGATTCTACTAACATCTACTTATTATATAAATGTACAGGTATAGAGTCTTTGTGAACTTTCATCAATTTTTCCTTCGCTAAAGTAGATTTAATCTTTTTTTTAATTCTTAGATTAATGAACTCCATATAATCGCACCGATTTCTTATTTTGATAAATACTTCGGTACAAATATAAGTACAATACTCTTCGTGTCTTTTTCTAAAATCTTTTAGATAATTAAAAATATGTTTGTGAAGTATGTTTTCATTACAAGTATAGTCCACTATTTAAAATTTATGAGATTTATTAGCGGACAGCATAATCATTCATTCGTAAAATTGATAAAATGCACCGTCGATTAATACTACAGTTATATATAACCATGTAATGATGTTTTTTTTACCCTTTGCGCCCAAACATCGCAACACTCGGCGATACGCGCGCGAGTAAATCAAGCCCGCTATACACGAAGCACATAATCCCCTGTTAAGAATTTAATTTCATTAGATATCAGCTCCTCGACGCTCAATCCGGATATACACGTATTCACATGAAACCCGAAGAGCGTCAATTTCGAGCGTCGCGAAGAAGAAAGAGGAGAGAGAGAGAGAGAGAGAGAGAGAGAGAAAGACGAGATAAAGCTCGAGGAGCGCAGCGGGAGTATATATACGGGAAAATACTCGAATAAGACGCTTTGGTGGATAGAGACCGGCTCTTTCTTACAAACTTCCTCCCTCTCTCTCTCAGCAGGGTAGAGAAAACGAGGCTTTGGGCTAAGGCTCGTTGAGTTATTTGCTCTTTCAACGAGACTAGTTCGCGACTCGAGAACAAATTAACTGCTTCCTCCGCCTTGCCACTGGACCCGTGAATGCCAAGGAAATATAACTTTGCGGTTCTTAGGCTCTCTCTCTCTCTCTCTCTCTCTCTCTCTCTGCCTCCTACGCTCCGTTCCACCCACATGCCTGTTTTTGGACAGCGTCTTTTTCGACGGCTATACCCGCTGCAACAGAAGCAGCAGCAAAGGAAGGGAGGGGAGAGGGAGGCGGTGAAGGGATGCATTAATTAATGTGCAGCGCGTGGCAGAAAAATTAAAGTGGCGCTTTTGATGCGCGCTCGGATAGACGAAACAATTTGGCCGAGATTACTCTTCTCTGCGCGGCTTAAGTCGCGAGCGGCATTATTCATACATATATATATACAGAAGAGAGAAAGAGGGACTTAATTGATTATTACAATGGATTTATTTAGGCAATTAGTTACGGCTGCGCGAGCTTTAAATTGATGAGGCTCTCACCCGGCGTACCGTCAACAAAAATAATTAAATGACGTAATCTGAAATTTGAATTATATAACGCGTGCAAGATTTAGGGGACACGTAACGGCGTGTTTCCAGAGTATGTTTAGCAATTTCTGATAAAAAAAAAAGGAAAAAGATACGAGAAGTTTCGGTTGAAAGAAAAAGCCGATAAAAGCTTTTGCACTCTTTTTTTTAATGAAAATTCGCGCGCGAGCTGCGCATAATTTAAATTTCACAAGAGCCACTTAAAATATTTCATTAAAAGTGCAGATAAATTGTTATGAATTAGAAAAAAAAACACAAAAAAAAGAAGATGAAAAATTTAAACTTATAAAATTATTAAACATAAAATATGATTTTACCTCGTTTACCGTATTATACGCTACGGTAATGTCAACGCTTTTAAACTTTGTAATATATCTCAAATAATTGTCATGAAATTAAAACAATGATGTAAAACAGCGAGCGCGTGGATTCATTAAAATCAATCCTTCGGCTCAACGATGCGTATGTAATCAGAATCCGTGATAAACGTACATTAAAAATAAATCAAATTGACAATCGGTTATTCGCTCATATATTCGCATTCGTGTATAAATTCGCGTCCAAACCAAGCGATGCAAAACCGATATCCAATCATCGCATATAAAGCATACAACTTTCTCTCTCTCTCTCTCTCTCGACATTCATTCGCCTAGGAAAAAAAAAACACTCTTATTACATCGCTCGCACGTCTGCGAAATCTCTAGATGCGCTCACTATAAATCCAGTCAAGACCGCACCTACAGCTCGAAGAAACACTCTCACTCGCTCACCTTGCACGTATATAACCGCATGAAAATCGGGGCGCAGTTCCCCGAAAATAGGCGAGCCCTTCAATCCTCGTTCCATACAATCCATCAAACAGAGAGAAAGAGAGAGAAAATCCTCTTCGTATTATAGCAGTCCATAATCGCGCCAATATATCCGTGGCCGTCTATACCAAATAGTCGCTTTCTCGAATCCCGCAGGAAATGAACTTGAAAATTAACGGTCGAAGCCGGCTATAGCGGGTATAATGTATTTTTACGAAAGGGGCGGGTGGTCGCGTGACTTTGAAATTTTCGCGCCCTCGCAATTATCCGCGGCAAGGAATCGCTCGCGAGAAGGAGGAGGAGGAGGAGTAGGAGAGCGAATAGATGGCTATCGGGTCTCGCGAGTCTCGTCGGGCTTTGGGTCAAGGTGCATTGAGCCTATCGTGGTGTGCAGTGCGCGCACGCCACGCGGTACCCGATATATATGTATATACACACTATATACACGCCGCCTATCTGCATGAAGCCTCTTGCGCCACTATATAAGCCCGTATGGTTTCGTTATCAAGGTGACTCGATAGATCGAGCGCGCCCTCGCTTAATCTACTTCGACACTCGCGCGAGTGGTATTTTTTTTTCTTTTTATCATTCGCTACCGAACTATATATATGCGAGAGTTGCGTGTGCGCTTAGTGTGTGGATTTAGATTCATTTTAATAAGGGTTTGGCCGAACTGCTGTACATGGGAGGAAGGAATCGACGGTTTATTAGCGTGTCTAGCGTGAGCGGCCGAGTGATTATTCTATTTCTTTGTTTTGCGCGCTTATCTAATCGAAGCGTTGGTTGGTTAATTGTCACCTATTGGATTAGTATTTAATACTGCTTTTTTTTTTTTTAGTATTCACCGTATATTAAGTAGTTTTCCAATGCGGTTTACTGTTTTATTGTAGCCAATTTGTAGATCATTAAATTTTTATCAAGGGAGATTATCAAGCATCTATGCAGGTTTTAATTAACAACGTTATAAACAAATAAATGTAGCGATTGATTAAAACTTTATTAAGAAATAAAACTCGGGAGAGAGTCTATTTTAAAAACATTTCAACAAGGAAATGCTTTTATTTGATGGAAAAATAAAAATAGTGTGTAGATAATAATGAAAATGGAAAGAATAAAAGCATTGCTGTCGTTTTTATTTTCTTGATTGCCACCATATTAAAAAATGACTATGTTTTTTGAATTTATAAAAATCACTAATTTATATATATGCGTACAAGATGCCGTACTGTGTTCTTCTGCTCTTCTGCTAACTGCGATACCTGACCCACTTTTTAAAGAAGAGAAAAATGCGAAATTAAAATTGAATTCGAAAGATTCGTATCAAATGCAGCGTTTGTGAAAAATTGCATTTGCCATCGGATTTTCAATTACTTATTTTAGTCATCACCCGTCGTGACGTGATTTCTCTTTATAGTGTCAAGCGCGCGAGCGAGAATTTATATCAAATTTCATCAATCCATCGGATTTCCGAAACGCAAGGAATTCCTGATTTTTATATGCATATGACACTAAAAATTTAACCCTATAACCTTCGCGCAAATGTCCAGTTTGATGGCAAGTTTTGGTAGAAACTCGATAACTAAAAATGTTATGCGTGCAGCATTGAATTTAAAGCGCCATAAAACGTAGTTTGAAAACAACATATTTCATTGAAACCCATCAAAACTAAAAGATATAATGAAATTTGTCCGGATGCACAAAAAGAAAATATCTAAATAATAATGAACAATTAGCTGAATGAATTTATAAAATGGAAAATTTCACTATTTCGCAGCTCTTGCAGCTTTTATTTTACTGCTTTCGAGCAAAATTTAACAGTAATTCAATTTCGTATTAAACTGCATTAATTTGAACGCTCGCGAAAATATAAGCGTTGCGGTACTTTTTATTGCAGATGTTTTTTATTATCACGAAGACTTGACGGAGTCAGCGTGATATACGATATGCAGATAGTACGAAGAGGAGAAAAGCGGCTTGCGGACGGCTGTCGGAGCACTTGCGACTTCGGCGCGAGTAGTTTCGGGTTTGAATCGCGCCTTCTTATTTAAGAAGTTGTATATACGTACCTCGCGGTTCAACTCGGCCGTAACACAGTTATCATAAAACACGAAAAACACTCCTTTTTATACAATGATTATATAAGTATTCAAATGATAAAAAAAGGACAATATGATATCAATAAATATTAACAGTTATCGTTATAACGTAAAGCAGATTTAGAATACGTATAAATGGTAATGTGAAAATTATTCTCTCAAATTCTTTCATTGATTTAAAAAGAAATAGCGGATACTTTTCTCATATGCAATTCCTTATCGAGAAAGCTACAAATATATGGAACTTTTATGGATTACTCGCTATATAATCGTCTTCGACTACACGTGTACACACATATATGTATATAATATACACGTTACCGCCGGATTCTAAAGCATGCGAGCAAGCCATTGTGTGCAATCCGACACGCAATCGTAATTTCTTCCCAGATAGAGAAGAGAAATTCCAAGTATATATAGCGCGAGAATAAAAGGAAGAGCAGCACGAGACGATCCGATCCCGATGCCGTGCCGCGACCCAACAAATAGCAAATTTTCGCTAGCGGGGACCGAGATGGAAGGAGGTATATAGAAAAGCCCATTGAGCTTGGGTAAAATGAAAGACGATCAAAGGTAATATCGTATCGCATATATCCCATTCCTTCGGCGCTTTTGCTTCTACGACGACCCTCCGATAGATTGCTTTTCTGCGGCTTCGGAACAACTATACACGTTTCATTGATTGAGCCGCTGCCGCTGCTGTTGCCGGGACATTGTCGAGCAAAAATTACCGCGGTGCGAAAACGCTCGTAGAGGAACTGACCGAACAATGCCGGCGGGTCGCGATATTTCACGGTTGGTTCGCGGTATTTAAACAATCATACCTGCCCTCGATCCGTTGCAATAATAAAGCTGGACGTGAAATACTAGCCTGTATCAAAAGCGATTCGGCTACGACTGCGTATAGAACTTACGACCCGTTTCACGATCCACGAAGTGTAACGCGCGCCACACCTGCACTCGACGATTAATATAAAATTTAGCGTTAACGCGCGCGACTCCTGGTGCGTTTTAATGCGTTACAAACGATCTATCAAATTGGAGAAACGAGTTACTTTTGAACGCTTCATCTATACTGTCATAATTTCGTGTACGGAATCAGCGAGCTTGGCTATTACAACGGTGAAGATCAGGGAGGGTCTATAAATAGCTTTATGAGCAGAACAAGCTTATTGATCTCAAATGAATGTTTAGTTTCATACTCTTCATCAGTTCGCTGATGTTTGAAAATAATTGTTTTTAATTAAATGTTTATCGGAGCATTCAACAAGGCGCAATATTAAGCCCTGTCTTATTTTTTAGCATAGAATAAGAAGTTCGCTTGTTACGTCTGACTGAATCCATTTATATTCTACTTGATTCGACATTAGTAAATTTAAGGAATACCGAAGAAGTTAAAGATTTGCTTATTTCTCATTATTGCTTTATTTTCTTCATCTTAACATACCAAAAGTCAAATGAAGTATTGAATAAATTAGCAGCTATGGAAGAAAGGTGGTATCCTCGTGCGCGGAGGAAATATTTTTTCACAAACAGCAAGCAGCTGCTCCTTTTACCGCTCAACTTTCACGAAGCAGAGGGTGAACATTTTTTTTTCCTTGAAATTCATATTTTTTTTTTGCCCCGGTGCTGCACGGAAATGACCAAGTTGTAAATGTCCGCAGTTTTAAAATAAGTTAAATCTACTTCCGCGTTGCACATCATCTTTTGAATAAAACATGTCTTGTTTACATTTTCGTTGCATGAGGAATTCCTAGTACCAAGTCCGTATGCGCGCGAACAAGAAAATAAGGAGAGCAACTCGTTTAAAACTTCACGCGCGGTATAACGTACAATTAAGTAGGCGAATCTCGCTCTTGTGTGAAAAACTGTTCGAGCGTGAAATACTCAACCGATAAATTTGTTATGAAAACAAAATAGCACATTAATTTTGAAAACTCGGGTATTTTCATAAAATCGCAGAAGAAGTGCAGTATTCATCTCGCAGCAACTCTACGAAACGTCAAATGATACAACAAAGAACAGATACGATGTATCATCGTAGTATTTTAAATGTTCAAATTATAAAAGGTGGCACTACTATTCCACAGACACTTGCATTTTTATTTATTTTAAATCAACACATACACGCGTACAATGATGATACGTGTACGTGCACATCGAACCAAAGCCATCGCGGGAAAAAGGCCAAATTATCGCGTCGCAAAACAACCATCGACGCATCATCGCAACGGCCATTATCAAACGCCAGACTCGGAAAGAGCAGGAGAGGAGGCCAATAACTGACCCAGATTCAGTCACGCGCGCGCGCACAGAGCACACACTTTCTTGTCCGCGCTGCTAATGGAATTTTGATAACCTCAAAATTCTCGAGCTCATCAGCAGCAGTGCACAGCGAAAGCGGACCTCTCTCTCTCTTTCTCTCTCTCGACAACATAAATCATCGCTGGCTCCGCGGGCAAAAGCCAGAAACACGCGGGTATACTACGCGTGGCAATATTTGCTCTCGACAAACAAACACCAGCAGCATCAGTAGCATAGCTGCGTAGATCTAGAAATCATGAACACAGGGACGTGGATGGGAGAGTCTGCTTTTAACCCCGTGCAACCACGCGTGCACGGGTTTATTTTCCGGTATATGGCAGGCGCGTGTTAAAAGGACAGGTCGCGCGAGTCTCGCGGCCAGGCGTCCAAAGCGAGCGACGGCTCGTAAAACCAAAGCACACCCGGTGCGGGAGAATTCTTATGTAAAACGCACCCCTAGCGAGGCTCTCTCTCTCTCTCTCTTTGTGCATAGTGTAATAGGCGTAAACACACGGCGTGCGCGTCTACTGTATACGAGAGCCTTGTTCCGGAAGGGGCTATTCCTCCGCCCTTCTCGCCGCGGCGACGGCAATTTTACGCTTTGACGACGCGACTTTACGCTCTCTCTCTCTCTCTCTCTCTCTCTCTCTCTCTCAATTACAGATTACGACCAATCGCTCAGGTTTTCGTCCGCTTTCTTTAATCTTTCGTCTAACTTAGCGATGCGTGTCAGAGTGGACGATTAGGCTTTTTGTTCCTTTTTCCCAATTTGCGTTGTTGTTCTTGTAAGGAATAGTTTCACGGGTAATAGGGAGGGTTGTTTGTGCGAGGATTTTCATGCGCCGCAGCTCGCGCGGATTAAGCTCGAAAGTAAGTAGTCAAAAAGCGAAATGTGTTGGGATGCGAAGCATTTTTACGCGAGTATAGAATGAAGTTTATGATAGGCTTGTATACATAAAACCCACGAGTGAAAGGCGGGGATTTGCATTCGGGCGTATATACGTTTTAAGTAGATGAGTTCCGTGTGCAGTCGGACAACACGGACCAGTAAATCAAATGTATACTGGTTCATGCGAAATGGCGAACTTTAACTGCGGGACATCTAAATTATTCTATAGTCTGAGAAGTTAATTTAAAAATTAACCATTCGCCTCTCTCTCTCTCTCTCTCGCTCACTGTGATTTACGAGATCAACCAAGTTATTTTACGATCACCGTTCCAAGTTGAGCTCGCCCGTATTACATGCCTCGCATCTCTCTTTATAGATTACGTAAATTAATTTACATAATTAACCTGCAGAGGTACAATTTATAACGATGTCGATGAGTATATTTTCGAGTACATAATTAGTGGGATAATAATTACTTTCATGGACAGTAAAACATAGCGATTCAATTCGAATTTTACTATATTCATGAGTCTGTATCGCATTTCAAACTGCGTATACTGAATAGAGATAAATTTATTCGTAACACGATTCGTATGATGTAACAGCGTCAAGGATACTTGAAACATTAAAGTTACGGTTATCCCGTTTATTTACATTTAGTTATTACACGATTATATGCAACGAAGGATATTCATTTCAATCTATTATAATTATATTTCTTACATTTATGTTCTTCATTTTATTCATGCACTACAATTATAATTCTTAATTAAATAATCGAAATGTAGTTCATAATGTAAGTCCAGTAATTATTCACTATTACATAACAGTACGTATATGCATATGAGAAAAGTTCAATTGAAACGTTGTTCGTTGCGATAACACTTAACTCAATTTGACAAGTTCAAGCTCACACGTCTTCTCTTAAGTTGGTCGATATCTTTCACACTGTCAATTATTAACCAGGACAGGACAAATGCTAATAAATATGTAATCCGCATATAAAATGTATAACGCTGTATTTTCCTTTATTATACACATACTAATGAATTTTTCAAGCAAATTTATCATTACAAATTTAAATATATAAAATCAATGAAAATGTTCTTCTTTTAATTACGTAATACTGAAATTCTATCGCAAATTTAATTAAGTCAATTCAGCAATAGTTTTTTTATGTAAATTTTTAAATTCAACCGTTTTAATTAAATATTTTCAAGAGTCTCTGATGTCTAGGCAGTATTAGAAGTACATAACAGGTGATATCTATGTCTATTTGTGTTATATCAATAACAAAGGTGACTTTCAAAGTTATGTATTCGCGGCACAGCATCATTTGAAAAATTATTACCGAGTCGCTGCTGCTGCCCAAAAACGAACATAAATGATAGTAATATAAATGAAGATCATAAGATTACACGTGCGTAATAAATTTACGACTGGTATAAATCTGCGAAAATATTAACACGCTGCATTTATTTTACTTTGATGACTACTTTGCCAGAAATTAAACTGTGTATAGATGAATACTGTTTGGAGGTTTTATGCGTAAAACAAGTGAATTCTTTGTAGCGTATTACTAGTACTTAGTTTGCTCTCGTATTTTTCATGATAATTCTACAGGACAATATTTATTATGCATTTACCTCTTTGATTAAATAGAAAAAAGTCATATTGGTCGTGCGATTTGAAAAATTCAACAGAATTGAAATTCCTTATTTGCTCACAGAATTATATTTGTGACCCATTCACCGTTTTATGGATGAAAGCGACTCGGCAGTAAATCGCGTTATCCGAGTATTATTCTAACATGATCCTATATGTTTAAATACAACAAAAAATAAAACAAGAAATACAGCATCATTTAAATAACCTCACCGGTGCATGTTTTATTACCAGTTATTTGAAGCGTAATACATTTTTCACATCGACATACTAAACGCAAATAACAATCTTTCGTTACCTGATCTCACCGCTGCGATTCGAGTATTTACCTCGATATCCACGATATCAATTGCATAAAACTAAACACGCTCCCAACCAGTTTGCCGCGATTCAATTCATTCGGTAACGCATCGGATTCGTTCGAGAGTCGCAACCACTCGGCGTGCCATCGGAAAACCAGCTCAACCATCATTTAATTCAAGAGCCCATAGAGTCGGAAAACAGTGAGCGTCGCTGCATCCCTCCCGTAAGGTAGCACAATAAAAGGTGTAGGAAGACGCGTTCCAGAGCGGCAACCTCCTGCACATAATTGCAGAGGACAATGACTAATGGCACAATTGAAACTCTAAACAATCGAACGCCGACAATAAGCCAAGGGGCTTAAAGGTAAGCTTGTCTCTCTTGCATTGTGCAACAGCCACCGTAGCCCATGGGTACAGACAAAGCCTCTCGCGTCCCTCGAGGATAGCAACTGCTGCTGCTGCTGCGGTTCCTGCGGCTCTACGGAAGAAAGAGGGGGAGAGAGAAAGAGAGCAACGCGCGTCTCGACGTCATTCTCATTAGGCTAAATATATCGGCTAATTCAGGAAATGGCTGTTTAACGGACCCCACAGCCGTCGCTGCCTCCCCCTCGGCTTGTGTACACGTATAAGCGTGTAATTCAAAGCAGCCGCGTAGCAGCAGCGGCAGCGATCGAAGACCCGGGGCGAGCCAGAAAGGGGCCGGCGAGCGACGCGCGGCTGGCTTACCTTGAGACGAGACTGAAAGAACGAGGGAGAGAGGGAGCTTTGTTTGCCGATAGGGAAAATATGAACCCTCTCTACTCTGTTTATTTTGGATCTCGCGCGGTCGATTGCCATGCACTCGCTACTTTGCTCTCCCTCTCTCTCTCTTACCCAGTGGCAGCAGCTCCGAGTAATTAATAAGGACACACGCGCGCATCACTCGGAATTACGGTGGCGAATAATCGAGTCCCTGTCTCGAGAAAAAAGTTGAGTGTGTTTGTATATGCGCTGTAGTTTGGGAGAGAATACATTATGTTCCGTGACTGCAGTTATAGCGGACCCGGGGGCAGGTCGATAATTCTCGAAATATATATATATAAGTCGGTCGGACGATGATCATATCCGGCGTGCATGAGATCGTCTCGTATATAATATCGATTCGTTGCTGCGGCCGCTTGATTTCGGCTTCGGCTATACGTAAATAGCATTTGGGTTGAATCGTTTTCACTCGGCGAATTTAAGGACGGCCGACTCGCGCAGACTTTTCTCTCTGCGGTTTTATTTTTGGCCGCGCTCGCACTTCGCATTATTAAAGTGTGTATTACCGCTCGATGGCTATATATTTCGCGGGGAATTCGCTCGGTTTATACACTCGTATTATTTGGATATAAAATGGGTGGATGGGGGCGAAACACGAGTATTTGAGTGTAAAGTGGTTGATCGATGCGTACTGTCATTATCTCGGTCGTGTTGAAAATTGAAATCTTACAGCCGCAGCTAGTTGTGTATTAAATGGAATTAAATAAGAAATTTTGTCCACGTTATATATTAATGTGATTAAGAAATTTAATTGCAACTGCAAAAATAAAGCGATCACCAGATAGAACTGTTGCAAATTTTGTTTCCCCGAATTGTATGTTAGATCCTTATTATAATTGCTAAACAAGTACTTACAAAGAGGCAACCAATCACGTCTGTGACAACGCGATGTTTTTTTTTGTTTTTTTTTTTAGAATCCCGATTGATTTCGTACGATTTCATATGATTCTCGTATGATTGCACTTTAAGGACGTTCACGGAAAAATCAATTATCATTTGATTTTCATGAAATTGAATATATACGTTCTCTATGACCTGCTTTATGCATAGCCATTTTTAAAAATAGGGCTACCGGACCTAACTTTTGAGATATCGAAGTCAGAAATTGCGGCTTTTAACACAGGATTCCTATACTGAGCCGTTTTTACACGATGTTTTTTAAGCTTTGCCGTGTCAAATAGCAATTGATTTTTACCAAAAACTAGTATGCTATAGTAAAACATGTAACGATTAAGATACAATTTTATTAAACATAGCAACCGGTCTTTATTTTCGAGATACGGCTGTTTGAAATGTAGAATTTTGTCGACTATTCTCTCGCCAAGACACGTGGAGAAAGAAAACAGCAGATGACTTGGCAACGCTGTACTAGCATTCGCCGCCGTAGCCGAACATAACATGTATGTGTGTGTATATTGTGTGCGTTTGCGGGAACGATAAATATATGTAGACGTTGCCAGATTTATGTTAACTGCGCAGGAATGAAAATTTTGTGCTTCTGCGCAGAGTATGCGGAGCTTAGCTGTGCTGACTAGCTCAACTCATTCTTGATAATACATATTGAAATGTATATGTATGGAAAGATGAGTTGCGTGAGCTCCACTGCGGTCCGTAAACGTCCTTAATCAAACTTTTTTTAAACAAATTTTGTATGATTTTATATGGATCATGTTATTTCAATGATTTCACTGTGATTTCGAACTGATTACGAATGGTAGGGTTAATTAATTTCCGTGACTCAATAGCCCCTCGGTTAAATATATGTACAAAACTTATTCTATTGATATATATATATATAAAGAGATGTTTAATATAAAAAAATTAAGAAGGAAATATTTTAAAATAGGTCAAGTTGATCGTATCCCCTGTACCTACTGCATTTAAGTAGAAACAGAAGAATTCGGTGAGTCAATGATCTCCGTTGAATTTTTTTCAATTCTCCCTTCAAGTTAGGGCCATTGATTTCTTTTTTAAATACGTCTACTACTATACTTAATCGATGCTTTGCAAACTTTTACAATCTGGTCAAAATTCGTTAAAGGAAAATCTCTAGAATTATGATTATTTTAAAAACTTGCATCACAAATTTTAATAAAGAATCCTCTGGTAGGAAGATAAAATAAAATGTCGCCAGTGAAGACAGTAAGAAATGACTCTTCCCTCAAAGTTCCAAGTCGTAACACAATATTCGATGCTCCAAGCCGCGATGACGCGATCGTACGAGGTATGACAATAAAAGTGGCAAACGCCGGTTTCTGTTTCAGGATCGGCCATCGAGAAGTTATGCGAGTGCGCGATGGAGGAGAGCCTGACGGACAGGGAGGCGGTAGTGCGCGCCGCCAAGTGCCTACTGGGCGCTGTCACGAGGGTACTGCTGCTCGCCGACATAACCGTAGTGAAGCAGCTACTCATGGCCAAGGACAAGGTGGCGAGGAGCCTCGGACGACTCGAGAGCGTATCCAACTTCACCGAGTTCGTCAAAGCCTTCAGCCAATTCGGCGCAGAGATGGTGGAGCTGGCTCACATGACGGGGGACCGACAAGTCAGTATATACTGCATTTGTTATTTTACCCTTGACCATTTGTACAGCTCTGCTTTGCCGCGACAGCGGGTTTTTAGGCCACTCGGAAGTATACGGACTGTCTATTGTTCGCGGTTGGTTAGTCTTTGCCGA
The DNA here is from genome assembly GCA_900490025.1 of Megastigmus dorsalis. NCBI lineage: Eukaryota > Metazoa > Arthropoda > Insecta > Hymenoptera > Megastigmidae > Megastigmus > Megastigmus dorsalis. The sequence goes on along the minus strand of UELU01143790.1, from coordinate 38,871 downwards.
GCAAATATATACGAACTCAATTGTACCCGTTTGTTGTCGCGATTCTGTATAAACAATTACCGATCGATTCTGTACTTCTATCATTAATTAGATAAACTCAATGACGTCAATTAGTTCATGATTAACTAATTGTGTATTGTCTACTAGTTGAAATCCGTGTAGCTGTAGCTTTATCGGTATCGATAGCTTGAACCGTTTCATTTTTGTTTGTCCAACTATTGAAAAAAAAAGAGTATCTGGGGAATGAGAAGTCCCTCGATGATAGAGAATGAATATACTCATTCAAATTAACAATAGCGATAAAAAATTGGCTTCGCTATACTCTTTCGTAAGGGTCGATCGATCGGTACCCAATGCAAATTAAATATCTCAATGTTCGCAATTAAAAGTGATCCGCGAGCGAAAAGGTTTCTGCGATACTGTATTAAAGACAGAATCGACGCTCGGCGTGACCCTCGAGAGTATCGCTCTCTAATGACTTTTTCGAGAGCGCATTAGCGCGCCGATGAAACTACGCAACATTTTTAATTACACGCGGCAACGACTTTATCGGAAATCCCCAACCAACGCGCTTTCCTATTGGCAGACGCGTAGAGCCGGCGACGAAATGCTCTCTTCTAACCTTATAGTCGCGGATTAATACTGCAGAGCCGAAAGATATTCTGCGTAACTCGAATTTTCTTTGAAGTAAAAATTATGCTTAGATAGTTTTGAAATTATGATTATAAAACAGTTTTTCTGCCTGTTATACTATTTTATTATTTGTTAGCCAATAATGGTACCCAATGATCAGATACATCCTCTATCATGTTTTTATTAGTATTTTTCGCGATCACCGATTACTGAAGTTTATTTTCAAAATAAAATTAATTGTCGTTTAACAATTTTAATCAAACGGTCTTGAAATTTTACATAATGTATACGTACATTTTGCCAATATTAGAAAAAAGTTGAGATACGATGATTTAGTTTCCTTTGATAACTACTGCCACGGGAACAGCTGAAAGTGTGTTGATCTTAATAGTTTCTTATATATATCTGTTGCAGAACGATCTGAAAGACGAGAGGCGAAGAGCTCAAATGGCGGCGGCGCGTCAAGTCTTGGAGAGGAGCACGATGATGCTGCTGACGTCGAGCAAGGCCTGCCTGAGGCACCCGGAATGCCCCTCGGCAAAGGAAAACAGAGACACGGTCTTCTGCCAGATGAGGCGGGCAATGGATCTGATTCATTACGTCGTCAAGGACGGCGTCCTCGACTGCAGCGAATCCACCTACTCCAATTCACAAGTAAGGATTCGGTTATTAATTGCTTTCCCTACCCTTATATCTCGTGTCTGGTCAGAGCAGCTGGTCACAACAAGTGCCACCTGACACTTGGACTTTGACACTCTGTATTTTCTTCAGCTTTATGTTTCGACAATTCATCTAGAGAAATGTTGGTACATTTTAGTTGTTTATTCGCCCATATTTCACGATGATCAAAATTTGCTAAACTATTTATGAAAATTATTAGGTGACATCACTCTTTTCTCTATTATATATGCCTTATTAAAAACTTTGGAAAAAATCAGGAATAGTTGATTGCGAATTTTTATTAATTTATCTATCAATTTTTATCCTGTAATATTTTCAGTTTCTCTTTTAAGCGCACGAAACTTATGAATCTCGAATAAAATGCGATGTATCTCGTACCCTACACTCTGAATCTTATACTTCATTTGTATACCAAGCTTTCATATTACTATATATAAAAAGTGGTAGAATTTTAACCGAATCAAATCTAAATAGGCTGCTAATTACGCAACAAGAAATATTTTACAAAAAGAATGTAGTTGTCCAGACCTAAAGGAATTTGATACATGTCATGCTAAAGTTTGAAAATTAATATAGATTATCTACATAGTCTTACAAGATTAATAAAATAATTTCGAGAAAAGTCATACGTCTCTGAAACTGATTTACTACCCATGTTTAGATTCTTTTTGGAAAATGTACATTAACCCGTATATACTCATAAACTTTACTCAACTTCCTCGTTAACTAAGCGAATTTCTTGTATTCGTGGCCATCCTTTTAGCGAATCCAAAGTTCCCAAACATTTTTATCAAACTATTCTCCATCTTTGCGTTTTTTATCCCGAATCATCCTCGGATTCTCCCTAATCGCCGTCAAATCTATCCAACTTTAAAACCGCCAACAAAGCGATAAACCCAGGATGGATGGCGCCTGTAAAATATCCCGCGCTGATGCGAAAGTTGCGTCGTTCTGTCCCCAGAGTCCGCAGCAGGAGGACTGGGACAGCAGTACCGTATTCTCGGCGCTGAAGCAGTTCGAGCGTCTGGTCGAGTCGACGAGGATGACGCTACTGAACGCTGGCTGCCGCGAGACCCTACCCTCGGCGCTGGACGTCGTGGTCGAGCGCACCCAGGACTTCACGGACAGCGCCTACACCAGCCACGAGCACCGCGAGAACATACTGCTCCTGTGCGACAGGGCCAAGCTCGAGCTCAACACTCTGCTCAGAGTCGGCAACAGTATGGTGGGTTTCGCATTATCTCCCCCCCCCCCTCTCTCTCTCTCTCTCTCTTAACTTTGGGCCGTCGTGCAACTTTTCTCTCTATGTTGTGCATAGCGTGGGAGAAACGTGTCGCACACCTGCGAGATGCCGTTGTATGGGGAAGTCTGTCGCAGGCTTATAACTTGAGAGAACTGCCTCCGATGCCTCGAGTGCGATAAAGTATTGAGATGCTTTCGATGTCTATTTTCATCGTCACGGCTGATGTACTTTTGAGTGTGACGCGCGAGAACAAGTTTGCTTTGCGATTTGCATGTATTGGCGCGAGGAACGATTGATCGCCGATAGTATATGGGCTCAAAACTTTCTTTCGCGTACAGCAAAATGATGCGCCGCGAAATGGAATTTCAAGGAATACTCTTGCACTTTAGAAATGTTTTAAATTATGTACGAGCTATTACTTACATTCACTTCAACTCTTAACAATGTTTCATTGCTTAAGACCTATTGCAATTTGTATAGAATGTAGAATTTATATTTGAGTTTAGAAAAAGCCGATCCTATATTGGAGATGAACTATAGCTTATCTCAAAGTTCTACTTGCCAAAGGTGCCGAAAGATAAATGTAGTCCATGAAGCCTCATTCGATTAACAACAAACTAATCTCTGCATCGTTCAGAATTTCGAGAACAACAGCGGCGGTGGCTCGCCGAATTCCGAACTGGACCAGGCGATACTGGGCGTCCTGCGCGCGACGCGCGACCTTCGCCAACAACTGTGTCAGACGACGATGGAGCAGGCCGGCGATCTCGGACAGGTCACAAAGGCCGGACAGGAGCTCGTCTCGACCATCCGGAATCTCGCGCTCTCCAACGATATCGACAGATTGCAGGAGAGCAGCGATCGATTCCACGAGTACATCGAGCACATACTCGAGGTAAGATGTACATTTGTTACAGGCACACATTTCGCTTGTGTCGCACCTGCAGATACGCTTTCATTTAATAGCTATCAATAATCGATTGCTATTATTGTTTATCCGGGATTCACTAGATGGTGTAACAATTCGCAATCGAATTGCTTCAAATGCACACGTTATATCTCATCCGCTTTTGCGCCTTCTCACACACAGTCATTATTTTATCAAACTTTCACAATGGATGACTTTCCTCGGAGTTTAGAAATTTAAACTCCAACTTGTGATTCACTCCATTCGCAGGTTTGCAAACTTTTAAGACACATCGCACTCTCGGAATCGCTCCAAGTTTCAGCCAAGTTCACAGAAATCAATTTACGAATATACGGACCTCAAGTAGTTACGGCGGCGCATACGTTAGCGAGGCATCCGACCAGTAAAATTGCCAAGGAAAATCTCGAAGGTTCGTAGAATGTTTGTTTATTTATTCATTGGGGCTTCTTTGAGGAGGGAGAAAAACTTTGTGAAAAAATTCCAGCTGGATTAAGACTTGGATGAAACGAAAAGGCTTCTAGATTAATATTTGCTCTCCGAATCAAATCGATATACAGTCGTTGAAAAGTATATATATATGTAATTCATAAATTTCAATGAGGAACAATTGTTTAAAGTGATTTTTTTTAAACTGAACATTGATACTTATAATTATTATAAAATTGAATCGAAAGAAAAACCCTTCATACAACCATATCAATTTTCAATCTTTTCCGTTATGCTATTCAAAATTTAAAAAAAAAAAAAAATGTTTGCATTTTCAGTATTCGCAGACATGTGGCAATGGTTAATGTCAGACGTGACCACAGTGGCAAAAGACGTTCTTGAGTTGTGTCAAAATCGACCCGAGAAGCAAGTCTACATGTCGCTACCTCGACCAGGGGTACGTTCTCGAGTCCAAGCTCCCCTCTCTCTCTCTCTCTCCTGTTTACCCAAATCAAATAGCGTCAAGAGAGAGCAGGGCGCACGATTAACATAACTCTATTTGTCCGGCATTGCAGAAGCACGGCACGACGAGCAAACCCTTGAAGCCGGTGAGACTGGATAGCGAGGAGCAGGCGAAAATCGCTAAAGCCGGCCTAGAGATGAAGCGCATCACCTCGGAGATGGACGCCGAGACGGAGAAGTGGCAGGAGAACGGGTCGGCGCTCGAGGAGAACAACGACATAGTGAAGCGGGCGAAGAACATGTCCTCGATGGCCTTCTCCATGTATCAGTTCACGCGCGGCGAGGGCGCACTGAAAACCACCCAAGACCTGTTCACCCAAGCTGAGTATTTCGCCGAGGAGGCCAACAGATTGTACAAAGTTGTGAGACAATTCAGCTATCAGGTACGTTCGCCCGATTCCCAATTTGCTCGCCTTTTATCTGGAAATGTTCTGAATCATCTTACTCAATTGTTTACTTATCTATATACCATTGTTTACGAATTCTATATTGGACTTGAATCCAAATATTCGTGCTATTAAATACCTTACCTCTTACGTTATTTACTGTTGGACTATACTTTTCTTTTTTCTTTTTCTTTTTTTTTTACTCTCTCTTCTGTTACTCTATTATTTCGTAATCTCTTGCGCACAAGCTACATCCAACCCTGTATATTATCTCTCTATCTCTCTTTCTCTCTATCTCTCTCTCTCTCTCTCTCTGTTTCTTATACCTCTCCGTTTTTTTAGTCTATTTTACACGCTGAATATATAAATACGCATTATCTATCTTCTATGGTTTTATACGATTCACCTTAAGTGCACCTTACCGATATGTATATATATAACACTACTGTATTATAACATGGAAAAAAAAATCACTCTACGAAGCACAAGCTGCAATGAGTAATTGGATGAAGCTCATGCGCAATATATATCTTAGCATTAGACACGTTGAGATTAAACACGTTTGCTGCCCTTTTCGACCATCCTAGCTAGGCAAAATTCTACATATAGCTATCCAAATTTATTAACCACTTCGATCTCTCACATTAAACTGTTTCTTTTGAGAGATGAGTGCTAACCTGTAAATTCTGTATTATAACGCCCTTTCGATTGACCCTCGCTCTTGAATGCCTCCATCCAGGTAACTTTTTCTATCTTTACTTTAGACCCGTTGGTTGTTAACTATTTTGTAAATGTCACATTTCGCCTGTAAAACAATTAATTTCATTAAAAACATCTCTTGATTATCTCTCTCTATTACTCTTGACTCATTATCATCGTATCACTATGTAGCCCGTCATTATTAAACGTTAGTTGTATTTAATTATGTGTCTTAACATTTTTTTATTTTTTAACCACAAAAAAGTTTTACGTCTGTATTCAATAGAGGATTAATTCCAATCTAAATCCACGTATAGGATCACGCTCCGACCTAATGAACAAAAAATCAAAATCATTCGTATAGTACATATATTGTTCAAGAGCAAAGTTTTTGCGACTATTCAAGGCTTGAAAAAAAAGAAATATTACCGAGCGTGATCCTTGCTAAAAGAAAATCGCGCTATCAATTAAACTATCTTTCTCTCTTTCTCTCTCTATTTTTTTTTAATGTGTATGCAATCTGAGTATTAACGTACAATTTTTTTCCATAAATATAAGATTTTTCTGTGTACGATAGTAAGGTGTGTTTTAGATGCTACGGGAATGCTTCCGTCTGTGGACGACGTCTATGTGCATTGTGGTCCCCCTCCTTCCACTATCTGGGGCATGACTATAATGTGTCCCAAAGTTTTTGCTGGCTTCTAAAAAGATACGACAAACAAAAAAAACAAAAGAAAATTCTGCAAAAGCTAAAAAAAAACCATTATAATCTAGACTCACTTGATTCTTACTATATTATACACTTTATAAGTAATGTATGTACGTCACTCACGTCTCTTGATGAAAATTAAAGCACTTCTATATGTCAAGATACTGAAATATGGAACAGTAAGAACCGTGTGTAAATATATACGTATATGTATAAAAAGTTCGATATTTCACGAAGCTGGCAAAAGCAACAAGGTCTGTACTGTATCACTGTCACTCACATGATCACTCTTAACTACTTCTATCTATCTTAATTATTATACTTCTATTTATTTTTAACTTTTATTATGCATTGTGTTGAATTAGGACTTTACCTAGATGATACATATTATAAAACATCGACGCCTACATGCAGACAACTTTTCATCGCATTGCTATATACATATTATATATACGCAAAGTCTATACGGAGTTCGGGCTCTCTTGTTCAAAGTCAGAGTAGCGCATGCGGCGATGGAATAGTCGTCTGCACGTACGCTCATTTTAGTATATTACACAAGATTCGTTTATAAATATACCGATCGCAGAGCTTAGATGACAGTAGCATATAAGTATGTATACATATGTATTCATATGCTACGGAGTTTCAAGCAATTGCAGACGCGTTATACAATCAATAGCATCGTCAAACAAATGCATTATTCGAGCTTTTGCGAATTGATACGTAAAGCCCTGCTGCTTGCCATAAACAAACCTGACCATCGTAATGCATATATAATAACTCACTGACTATTTCTGTAAAAACAAGAAATTTCTATATAACAGTATTATTATTAAACACTATCAATTCTATAATGCAATCGTAATATCAACAAAAAAAAAAAGAAAGGAAAAAAAAAGAAAGAAGCAAATATTTTTGTCGCACAATCAAAAAGTGTCGGAAAGCTTGGATCGAATGCGTTGGTTTGACGCGATGGTCGAAATCCCGCAGTCTTGGTATCACGTGTTTGTATTGGGCCGCAGGTACCGGGTGGGCCACACAAAAAGGAACTCCTGGAGAATCTCGATCGCGTCCCAACCTACGTACAGCAGCTCCAGTTCACCGTGAAAAATCCAACGGTCGGCAAGGCCGCGACCTTCACCAAGGTCGACAATGTCATACAAGAAACGAAAAATCTCATGAACGTCATATCTAAAGTTGTCACCACGTGCTTCGTCTGCGCCACAAAGGTGAGTCCAACGGGATCGTCGTGCGGCCCGTTACACTGCACACGAATCACGCTATTATTATTATCGATGGTAGACGTAGATTACAATGGACGTTCTATGTAGTGGATTATTCGCGGCCGACTCGCGGAAGACGTGGGCGATTGCCCTGATTGCGTATGCGAGACACTAATTTGGCCACTTTTAAAGGGCGGTTCGAAGGTTCAAGTCCCGGCAGTCCAAAGGTTAATGTGTTTCGTGGATGGTAATAGTCGTTGACGCGCGTATAAAGTTGTTATTCCTCCGGATATATATATATATATATATATATATATAAGATCGACGTCTGATCGTCATCTGTATGGTACATGCACAGACAACAGGTCGTGTCGACAAGTGATATTTATCGTAAAGTAGAGGAAACACGCGCACGTCTTCCGCAGTTGCAGGGCCGTTATAACGATGCTAATGTTCGTGTGTCTTTATTCGCGCAAGTTTCTTTTAGACACACATATATACACATCGCTGCACTATTATTATAACACACAGACAGACAGACACTCGTTGTTTCTCTATGATTTCTCATATATTTTGCGCACAATATATACAGCACAGCGTCAGCATGCCGCAGTACGTGGAGGCGAGTCCAACATCGGCGCCCGGCCAGGGTGAAGAGGACTGCCTGTACCCGATTAGTCCGCAAATGTTGCCCTCGGCGAGGCCCTACGTACAGCCGCATCCGCTCACCCGTGAACAATTGTACACGATCGTTAAGCCGACCCCACCACCACTGCCATACCCACTGCCTCTACTTCACGAGTTTATGAATCAATTGAACCACCACCGCGACCCGATCAATTATCCCGTCCTACAGCACTGCTGCTACAAAAGCCTGCCGCGGTTCGCGCCCGACTATTCCTCCTCGTCCCCCTTCTCCTCCTCCCCGTCACCTGCACCGATGTTTCCAGCCGAGCCGAACAACCTCACGCTGATGACTAACGATAACCTGCCGTACCTCCAGCTCCACCAGCCGCACACGTCGAATAATAATCATCAACAGCTCCTACAGCAGCAGCAGCGGCAGTTCCATCAGCTGAGGCAGTCGAGTGTGCCGAGATGACACTTGGCCCCGAGCTCCGATGCTACTCGCCCGCCAAATGAACTTCTTTGCCACTATCACAAGCACGCCACGCACTTCTTCCATCTCTTCTACTTCTACTTCTTCTTCTTCTTCATCTTCTTCTGCTACTTCTGCCACTTCTGCCGTGTTTCTTCTTCTTCTACCTCGCATTTCTTCTTCTTCCGTTCGTTATTTTGCACAGGTTCGGCCGCTTTCTTTTCTTTCTCACCCTTAACCGCCAACGATTCTCCATTCTTAAGCTGTCTTTTTGAACCCACTAACTGTCTTTTCTCCCCTTTTTGGACCGCCATTTTTTATACAGAGGGAGCAAGAACTTTTTGATGTTTTCTTTTTTTGGTTTTTAATCACCTCGGCTTCTTTTGGGATAGAGAACATACTTATTTAGGTAAAGCTTACAAGTTTCAGCTCGATTTTTATTCAGCACAGTTGTTTTTTTTTTTTTTTTTTTTTTTTGTGGGTGTACATGTGCGTGTATGATGCTATTTATTATTACATTGTTTGCTTACAACTAATGGATTGTATTATATTTGTATATAGATGCTAATTTTTTGTATAACACGTGTTGATTAACATTTCAGCATCTGCATTTTTTACAACAAACAACATTATCCGTTGTAAGGTTTGTCTCGATAATATCAAAATTATAATACGTACACGTTTTATGATCGATTTTACATATCGATATTGCACTGAGATGATTGATATTGTCGAGAAAATTGGATAAGATTTGAGGGTAAGATAGCAACTGTTAATTAACTGCAATCTCTTTTTATTTGAAATTTCTTTTTCACTTATTGAATTCGTATTTTTACACCTATTAATATATTTTAATCAACCTATGTTTCACTAATAACGATGCAACAGTGTTATTACCAAGTTTTTCTAGCATTTGAAGATGCAGGTGAACGTACATTTTTTTTTCAGCTTCATTTTGTATATACGATTTTTATCACTGGTTGACAAAATGGCTAATTTATTTCTTTGTGGTATACGTACGCTTTATAATTCAATAACGTCACGGACTCCTGTACAAACGTATTGCACTGCAACAAAGCATTTAAAATTTTATGATTGAATACAGTATCGCCGCCTTACGCATAAACTCAGAGATTCTATACATATCAAAACTTTCAACGCAAATGAAATATTCCTCATCGAAATAACCTACTATTTTTACAAAAATCAATGAATAACATCTTTTCAAGACTTACTTTGGAAACTCCGTTGTGCCAACCAGTGAATCATATTTTGAATAATGAATTCGAATCGATTTTTTCGAGTTTTAAGAGGAAAAAAAAAAACTCGGCAGTAGAGTAAAACGTAGCTTACACTATCGTAGCACCTGTATCTCTTGGTTCGCCTAAGACAATAGAACAACCGTAACAGAACACCTTATTAGCAAATTGACTTTTTGAGCATCTCCAATGTTTTTTTGAACAATCTCAGGATGGCCAGCTGAACTTTCGCCACTACAACGAAAGATGCCAAAGGAACCAATCGTGAATCGTCCAGCTACCGATGATACAATTAAAAGCCGTGGATAAGTCACGATTAGTTCCTCCGAGCCATTCCGAGATTGAGTCTTTCGCAAGTGTGGCACATTAGCTCTCTAGACAACAAAAAAACACGAGAACTAACAAAACAAAAAAAGACAATAAAAAAAAAAAAAAGAAAAAAAAAGAAAGCAACCCAGTGTCCCGAGGGATCGAGAGGGTGCAATTCTCCAGCAGTAACCGACTAACGATCCGTTCTCTCTGTGGCTTTGTTTTTCCAGTACAACCTGGATTTCCGAGGTCTGTCGGCGCGCGGGGCTGGCGGCTCGCCGTACCGGGGCGGAGAGGGCGGTGGTGCCGACGGCGACGGGAGCGGGGCAGGTGGCGACGGCAGCAAGGTGGGCTCCGCCCCCGGCAGCGATCCGTCCGTCTGACAGTTCGGGATGGCCCGACGGGCCAAGGGGGACGCTCGCCGCACACGGGTTTCCTTTTTGCTTTTCTAGGCTGCTTAAACGATTCCTGCTCCACGACAGAGGCCCAACCGAGCCATGCTCTCTCGCTTATCGTTATTGTCATTACTACACCATCCGTCGGCTCGAAAGGAGCAGCCAAAATTTACTTTGTCCGCTTTATCCAGCCGCTCCATTCCATTGGCTCTTAAGTTTCTACACCGAAGTGGTCCGGTTTGCACATTGCATTGCGCCGCCATCGCTTTATTCCAAATTGCAATCCCTTTGCTGGCCATAACAATATATACATACCATGTGTACCATTTGGAAAGCTAATAACTCTGTCGTTGTGTGGAGCATGAAACGAGCCTGAGAAGGTAACCTGAGGGCGGCAGCAGGGCGGTCAGGGACGTACTTTGTGGCAAAGACGAAGACAAGATGACGTGTGACGCGTTAACACTAGTCATCACGACATCTAAAAACCTGGACGCCGACGAGGCGAGGCTGATACCCACACATTATTGGGGACGATCGCGCGGCCGTGCACGCAATTTTGGACTATTGCTACACGATGCGAGTACAGTCGCGGGGGTGTGCGCGTTGAACTCGGGAGGCTGCGAAAATCGCCGTGGCGGATGTGTGGGTCGAGAGTCAGGCTCGGCTCGGCGACGTCGCGAAGCCGACCCGACTGGGGCTTCCCTTTGTAAATAAACGAGTGCCACGATTAAGCGCCGTGACTTCTTTCCAATGTATATTGTACAGTTATCGAATGAAAGAGAGACACGAGTGGGCGGACGAATCGGGACGATGAGTTGCCGCCGACGATCGAGTCGGTTTATCTTTCGACCAGCTTTTAATGCCGAACCCAACACTCGACAGATCTTAAAAGTGAATTTCGCACGTATAAAGATCTTGGATAATATTGACGTCTTATTAGGTGCGGGATACGGTAACGCCGAGTTCTCGACCCTGCAAGCCTTTCCGCTCCTTCCGCATTATTCACCTACTATGGAAAAAACACGAGCTTCGCGCAAATTTTGTACGTAAGATCGTAAGATGCGTCAAGCTTTAGCTACACTTTTATATGTACACGAAAATTTTAGCTAAACTTTGTATCGAAGATCCATCCCGAATTTTCCATACGCAAAAGACAAACAAAAAAACAAAAACGTACCAAGCTCAGTATTCGTCTAAGTAAGATCTTACCGGAATTTTGTACGTGATAAGCTTACGTAAGATCTTACCTCAAAAATTCTCGCGCGGAAGCTACCGATCGAGAACTCGCGTGTAATAACTGTTCAAGATGTGGCAGATGTTGAACAACGAATATGGCCATTCGATGGTCGGCGAACTCGTCGTCTGGATAACAATAAAAAAAAAAAAATAAAGAAAACAAAGATCGAGCTTCTACCCGCGCGACAAAGTCTGTAGTTTGTATATCGGAACGATCGGTTGTAAACACGCGATCGAAAGTAACGTTTACAAAGTTTTTTCTACACACTCGGCGGAACATATATGACATATATATGGATATATATAGGTATATGTGTGTGTGTGCGTGTGTATGCGCGGCCACAGCGCCTTACATAAGTTCTAGATCTGTAATGTTTAAAGCAAAAAAAAAAAAAATTAACGAGACATTATGATAAAGTAAAACATACAAAACAGTGAACTGATTAATCTCTAACGAATTATAGAGAAGATGAGGCGCGGGGAGGGTGAAAATGAAAACAAAAGAAAAACCCAAAGTTCGAGATCGTAACCGTTTAGGTGCATTTATAGATATCCTTAGCATGGTTATAATATACTTTTTTCCGATTCTTATTGTTATCGTAACGAATATTATATTATATATATATATGTATAAAAATTGTGAAGGGAGACGAAATCTTAATGTAGATTCGGCTACACGTGTATATGTATATATTATATATATGTATATGCGTTGACACTTTGATCCTTTTCCTCGTTTGACATTCTGTACGCGAATCGTACGGGAGATTTGGCACAAAGCAGAGCTAATTGTTTTCCTTTATTGTCGTATTAACCCCGGGGCAGCAACAATATACGATATTTACCGGGACAAAGTTTTTCGTATACGCTTAATCACCATATAATACCGAACACCTCCTCTGTATATCGATGCCTCGTGGTTATCGAGCTTTACGTTCATGCGTTGTCGTTCTCGTTGTTTTTTTATCTTCCTTCATATCAAGCACGGCTCGTTTTTGTCCTTGTAAAAGTAATTCCACAGACTGTTCGCGAAACAAAAAAACAAGATCGAGAAAAAATCGGTTGTAAATTTGTACTCGGCGATCGACTGTAAAGGATTGACACCAACATTCGACGACTCGTGTCCGTGGGATTACTTGGCGACAATTTGCACTTGGCGATGCACCAAAACACAGGGAGTCCGTGGAAATCGGCCGCGTTATCGACACTGAGGTGGCTGATTTTTCGAATTCTCCTGACAAGTTCCTAGGTACATGTTTGAGAAAATGAATGTGACGCCGAGCTCGCGGCTCACGTCTCACTTATTTCCGTCTTGTTTTCGTTTCTTAAATTAGTTGCGTTGAAACGTTTATATATGTTGATATTCTGTATATTGCTATTACAACAATATTGTACAAACTCTGTATTATACCTTTGTCTTTGTTTTAGTCTTAGGCGAATGTAATTTTTTCGTTTGTGCGAAACGGAAGAAGAAAAAAAAAACGTAAGAGAAGTGTTAACTGTAAGTTTTGTAAAATAAATTTGTCGATAAAAGGAAGCATACTTGGGAAAAGGGGGACGAGAGAAAAGAAAAGGGGGGAAGAGAAATATAAATGATTGATGACGGCACAAATATTTTTTAAAGGGAAAGGAAAAGAAAAGGGGCAAAGTCGTGAACTTTATTTGAATAGTCTAACTATTGAACGTATTCTAGTCTATACGTGTACGATTAAAATGATTTCTCTCGATTGGTCTGGTGCTTTGATCTGAACATAGATTCAGTCGTTATATAAAAATGCCACGCCTTATTACGCGAATTCGTTGAAGCGTATAAATTATAATTGCGATTTCATTCGTCCTGTTTCTTTTTTATAATATAAAAATAGTCTCTCAACACGAGAATAATTATTAATAGAACTAAAAAATAGCAGAGCAAAGGTTATTAGTACCTTAGAAAATGAGACAAAGAGAATACCTCGTGTTATATTATATGCTGTAAACGACATAGCGTTAATGGCTTTTGTTATTCGAGAAATAAGAAGCGCGACGGTCGCGCGTCGTCGCGTTTCCTATAATTTATGGAGAAAAAGATTTATTATATAATATAACGGTGAATGTTGTTGATCATTAATAAATTAAATGAAAGGAAAAAAAAAAACACTTGACACATTAAACGCAAGCGTCATCGGCATTTTATAAATGTTATTATTATAATGAAGAAACGGTGTGCAAAATATGTCACTAAAAAAAACAACAAGTCTTTCTCGGTGTACATTAATTACTTCGAATAACCCAAACAACAACAAAAAAAAAAAAGAAACCATTCCATTTTTGACATACAATAATTGCTTTCTCAAGCTCAATCGATGACGCTCTCTATTTTCTCGTATAACGTTTTTTAATATTGTTATTAGAAACTATTCTTGATATGATCCTGTACCGTGATAACGAAAACAAAATAATAATAATACATTTCCTCGGATATACTTGACATGTGTGTTATATCCCCCGTTTGTTCGACTGTATGTCAATATGTATGAAAATGGAGGACTGCGTTTGTCAAGATAAATGATTTTTTTTTTCTCTAAAAAGTCAACAAAAATAAAGGAAATTCTTTGATCGATGAAGTTTTAGATAATCATAGACGTCGGTAAAAACAATTTCTCTTAGTTGAAGTAGCGTAACGCACACACATTGTTACATAACGAGCAAATGAAAACGTTCTTTAAAAGCCTCGAAGAAAAACAAAATTAATTAAAACGTGGATGTGGATAATGCACGGACATGTCAAAAGCATGAATTATTTCGAATAATCGGAATCGCGAATTGTTATTCACACTTGTTATAATAATAATGTCGACTGTAAATTAGTTTTCAAACTTTCACACCTGCCGTTGTAGATTTCAAACAGAATTTCCAATTATCGATTTGACTGTATACTACGTAAAAAAATTAACGGCTTACAAATCTTTTGAATCTTTGTATATTTCTCGAACATTGCTTGAATCGCGGTGGTTCGATCACGACGGCAGAGCTGAAACCAAAACAAATAATAAAAAACAAAAAAAAAACAACGAAGGGAGCTTAAAAAACGTTTGAAAGTATTGACGTTTCATTTGATCACAGAGACGGGAGACAATTATAAGGCAATCGATCGCGATCTTTGTAACGATTTCAAACCTTTCGAGAAAAGAAATAAAAAAAAATGTTAAATCGCTTAATCTGACGAGTCGATGACAATCCCGCGTGTTTAATTAGTCTTTAACAAAACAAAGAGAAAACAAAGGTTGCAAGCGAGGTGAATCGCCTAGAGACGCAAATAAATTATGATGTTGTAATAAAAAAGAATCTAATAATAATCATTTATCTTGCATAATAAATTTGGAGTGACGCTACTGATTAAAATCTAATTGTACGATAAAATTAAACGAATTCTCTCTTCGACACGATTCTCCTTTATTTTCAAAACTCGATTTGTCGTTAAAAAAAGTTCGAAGTATAAAAACCAAGAATATTAGTTTCGCAGTTTAAAAAGAAATCTTATGCATGTCATTCACGATATCGAATTCTATATGAAACTCTCTACCGATAATTTAGCGCTACTTAATAACTGTCTAAGTATACACAAAAAAATGACCCTTTTCTCTCTAAGTGTGAAAAAATAGTCTGTTTCTATGAATGCCTTTTGCCCACGAGAATGAATTTTTGTAAAAAAAAAAGTAATTAAAACGCAAAAAAAAACAATGCAGCGCCTCGAATACTTCACTAATAAATAAACAAAAAAAATCGCTTAAATGACTGATCGGACGCGCACAAATCCCGTTCGCATCAGTTTTGCATCGCAAGCTTCGTTTTCAGAATTTTTTAACAAATATAAGAAGCGAAAAGCGCCGTTGAATCGCTTTTTTATTCGCCTACTTACGAAGTTCCGTGTCAAAACCAAAGAGTAAAAAAAACCAGCTTAAGCATTTCTTGATCTTTGTAAGTCCGCTACATCTGCACCTCTTTACTTATCGTTTCAGTATAACTAATTAACACAAGAATAAAGCTCGATATGAATTTTTACACGCTACTTAACAAGCAAAAAAAAAAGAAACAATATAAAAAACAAAGCCAGCAAAGTAATGACAGCGTGCATCTATGCTAATATAATCTATCGCGCGTTACATTTCGAACAAAGTGAAGGTAATGATTTTGCTGTGCAGATTTAGAATTCGGAGTGTGCATGTACATAAATAATAAACAAAAAAAAAGTGGGATAAAAGTAATTAAACGTTGTAACTAAGGTAAAATGTAAGGGATAAAAAAAAAACTTAACAGATACAAGATCACTCGACTGATGTAAACCAATAAATAAATATACTGAAGATACGATAAGAATGGAAAATATACGTACTATTGTATAACTTTTCTTCGTGGGTCGAGGCACGCCCCCTATAGGCGATAAAAAAAATGATTAGCGAATCTCTCGGTAAATATTTAAAAAAATAAATAAATAAAAGGATAGGCATATATAGATTAACAAAACGATGGTGTCATATATTTTGTGAGTAATAGCGAGTTTATCGCAGCGACATGAAGTCTTGTCCCCTCGCAATAGCTCGAAACGCGCGAAGGGCCAAGATTTTTCTTACGAGGATAGGCGAGAATAAATGAGAATAAACAAAATGAATATAAACAAAATATTCTACTCTCGAGTTTATATAAGAAAGAGAAACTTTACATTCTTTGCATTGTGTGGCGTCTTTATGGACATCGACCGACACGAGCGAGTCTCACCGAAATAAAAAGTAACCAAACATTTTCAGAGCAGCCGATCGCATTGTCCGGTTCCATTGTCTATTCACTGTTTATGACTATAACGAAATAAAAAAAGTAAAAATAAAAAGTAAACAAGTAAAAAGAAAAAAAGTATATTGATTTCATTCGCGTAAATGTCTTTGTCATGTCGTAATAAATAAGAGTTTGAAGAGAGAAAGGAATACGGAGAGAAAGAGAGGGATGATAGAGCGAGAGAGAAAGAGAGAGAGAGAGAGAGAGAGTAATGAATAATCGCAAATGAAACTATAGTCTTCCTGTCGATGCTTGCGGCGGCGTTTCTAAAGCGCGAAAATTTTTTCCATTATAAACGAAGCAATCTAAGTCATGTGAAACTTGAAGTGGCGAGCGGTAAACAAAGAAAAAAAAACATATAGGACAAAATAAATAAATAAAAAAAAAAGAATCAGCATACGATGACGTAGACCACGACGATTTTGCTGGCAAAAATTAACGGAAAAAATTTAAATACTAAACAAGAAATTAAGCATATACCTATCGATGGTAGTGTATATGGCCGACCGTTTGATTTGTATGTGGTGAATGAAAAAAAAAAAAAAAAGGTATAGCGAATATCTAGCATAGATTTCGTACTTCGTATTCAATGACATTATTACTTCATTATGTAACGGAATATCGTACTCATGAAGAGAGAAAAGAGCTGATGATAATAACAAAATAAATTATTGTATCTGAAATCGCAAAAAAATGCAAGAAAAGGGGCTTTGTTATTTACCGTCACACACGTATATGCACGTTTCTCTTGTACAGCTATTATATATATATTTTCCTATATTTTGCGCTCAAAGACAATTTTTCAGTTGGGTTTTATCTTAAGTTATTTTTAAGCAATTTATAATGGTAAAATCAATCGTACACTTGGTCGATCTACTAAATATTTCTTTATTGAAAATATATACAAATACTGTAAAAGTTATAAATTGGTATTTATTAATGCATTATTTTCTTTCACAAGATTTTAAGTTTTCAATAATTACAATTTTATTTTAATCGTATTTTAAAATTATATTTTATTTATATTTTAAGTTTATGTCTGCTTACGGATACTTAAAAGTT
Source organism: Megastigmus dorsalis (assembly GCA_900490025.1). Lineage (NCBI taxonomy): Eukaryota > Metazoa > Arthropoda > Insecta > Hymenoptera > Megastigmidae > Megastigmus > Megastigmus dorsalis. The sequence goes on along the minus strand of UELU01143790.1, from coordinate 21,249 downwards.
CACTTCAATTATAAAGAATAACACAATTAAAAAAGTGTACGGTGCCTGAGATCTGATAAGCATATTTTTATATATTGTAAACTACTGAATTTTCGCCCCTTTCAAAATCAATTTTGGTGTTTTCGAGACATATCAATTTAAAGTTCAAAACATTCAAAGCCAGAAAAGTTTGTTCAATTTATTTGTTCTTGGTATATATTTTCGTATTAAAAATTGGCATATCTCGGAAATAATAGTAAAAAAAAGTATAACGTCTATATAATATATATAATCCTGCCATTCATAAACAATTTTTTACAATTCACAACACACGAGAATATCTTAGTCAGATCGCAGACGCACTTATGTTACTTTTTTAATTTCGTGGTCTCGTGCAATCTATCATTCTGAAACATAAATATTACACATATAAGAAGAAAAGCACATATATTTTCTTTTATTTATTAGCCGAATGATTATTCAAAAACAATTTGAAAAGCTTATTTTGTAAATTTCTAACAAAAATCTTGTGTTCTAAATTCTATAACTGTCACTAAACCGAATCAATATATTCATTAAATTTTCAGGATTTTATTTGCTTGTTCTAATTTTGACTATTGATAGCTTTGCAATCAAAACGATAATTACTAGATTAAATGTGGTAATTTGAGTAATATCAGAATGTTATTAATTCCCTTGTAAAAATGCAAAAATGGCCAACTCCAGTTTCCAAAAACCCACAGTAGCCTCGATCGTAATAGTTTTTCATAAAATAAAATCGATGACGCGTCGGTCAGTCAGAGTTCTCCACACGTCTCGTCACAACCGATCCCTCCCCAAACAACAGAAGGTAAGTACTCGGCTTCCCCTATGCTTGCGCATAAGCATCATCAGCATCACGATGACAATGCAAGCAGAACCAGCTGCAGGTAACAAGCATCATGTGGAGGCGCTGACGTCAGCATGCGCCCAGACACGCCTACGCGGATCGGCTGCGCACTCGAGAAAGGCCAGCGACGTTTTCAGTGGGCGTGCATCATCGCGCTTGTCTCGATTCGCTGTGTATTTTCCCTGAATCTTCTATCTCTCTCTCTCTCACACACACACTGTGTATATTTTTTTTTTTGCAATCTCGTTATCGTTTTTTGCTGCCGAGGACGTGTGTGTGTGTGCTGGAGATGCCGTTGTCGTCCGAGCTTTCGTTGGACTGATATATCACTGTGATTTGTTTTGGGGTGCGTATCAAGGAAATTGTGTGGATTCTCTGTGTGTCTGGTGCAGTCTTGACGAGGTTTCGCTGCTTCTGCATTTCTGTTATTGTGTGTTGTCAGCTATAGTAAATATAGAACTAGCGTGCAGCATATAGGAATAGACTTTTAGCCTGTAGATGTCGTATGGGCTTTTTCGTTCATGATTTATCGTTGGGAATTCGCGTATACCTATGCTCTGTAGTAAAATTAAGGAAGAAAAATCAATCTGTGCGATTAGATGTTAGGCTAGGGTTTGTGTATGACCTAAATGTATTAGTGCACGTTAAATGCTTGATATTTAAGAATTCTTTTTAACGCAAATGAAAGTTGTTGACAACTAACTTGTACCTTATTGTTTATTTATGTTAAACAAAATTAAATATCAATTTTTTTTTGTATTTGTACCCGAAATGCCGCGAATTCACTTTAAGAAAACCTAGTAATAAATCATATAGCAATTGTTTATTGTTTGTTTTGTAGTGCGCGAATTCTACGAAAACATATTAGTGCATTTATGCGAGTGGAATGCATTGTAACCGTGCATATACTGTGATACATATACTGTAAAAGCATAACCTGCAGTACAGTATCATTATTCCAAGTATTCCAATATACCTTTCAATCACGCAACCCATAATAATAGTTATATGATATTCAGACTTTCGAGGTAAAATAGAATAAAAGGTATGATTGAAAGCATTGTCTATGAAAATGACTTACTTAAATTTCAATATATTTTAGCGTATAAAATTTTGCATCCGCAAGTACATAAATATAATTCATTAAAATTAAAAATTGAGCATAATATATTTTTATATTAATCTTCAATCAAACAATTATTAATTATTTACAATTTTGAGTAATCCGGGTTTTCTAGTGTTAACGTTAAAGCCAAATGTTTTTAAATATAATACCGCTTATAATTAAAGCTATTTCTAGGAATTTAGTAGCACGTATGAATAAAATTAGAAACGGTTATTTCTATCATAGACCTTCGATAGTTCAAAGAAAAAAACAACAATCCGTGGAAGTAGGCCCACTAATCTTTGAGATATTTCCGAATATCGAAATCCTTTAGAAATCATGAATTTATTAAAAGAAAAAAATGTATAAACAATTTATTTTTTCTAAAATAAATATTTTCGATGTTCCGAAAACTTTTAATATAGAAGACATGTGTATATATATATATGTGAAAAAGAAAAATGAAATAGTCATTTTTCATCACAGTCATTAGTATTTAGAATATAGAAAAAAGAAAAATACTTAAACTTCATGAAAATGTGTTATTTAGCGACAAAGTTCGAAGACGTTCGTAGTCTCAGCGCAGAAAAATATGCAAATTTTCATATCTAAAATATCAGATAAGAAATGAAAAAAGAAACAAATAATGTTATAGCGGCAAAATTAATTGTGCACAGTCGTATTGTATGAAGTTGAAATGATTTTGAAACACGTATCTGCATGTTTATACCGTAAATATTGTTTATATTTATTATCTAATGATCCTGTACTCATCATAAAATTAGGTGTTTTTTGGCAGAACCTCTCTTACTTAAGGCTCAAGGAATTGAAATACCATGGCAGTCGTAGAAGAATCTCTTACTCTTGAACGAGGTAAATTACACGGATATTAAATTTCTTGAAATTCTCTTACTCGGATATCAAAATAAATAATAGAAACTAGCTTCGTTTATTTTGTAACAATTTTAATCGAACTAACGAAAATTTTTTATCAAACATCCTAGAGATTAAATAATTTGCAAATATATTTTTAAAAAGAATTCACGAAATCAATTGTCGTTTTTTACTATGTGGTTAAAATAAAATTGTAATAGTATTTGTAATATTGCATTACATAAACAACTTCATTTTTTCTTTTTTAAAATAAATCAAATGTTTGACATTCAACAACTCGTTTTTAACTTATTTTTTAATTTCCTTGTTTTCATTTACAGATGTTAAGCGTTCTATCGAGCTACTTGATAAATTACAAAAAAGTAAGCGCAACACTTTGATAAGCCATTTTTAGGACAAATTAAACATATCATTTGATATTAATTTTGTTTCCTTCAGGTGGCGAGATTCCAGTCACGAAATTGGCTGCTTTACAAAAAGTCCTACAAAGTGATTTCTTGAATGCGATTCGTGAAGTCTACGAGCACATTTATGCTACCGTCGATGTACAGGTACCTTTTCCGAACTATATATATATATATATATATATATATATCTATCGAGTCCAAGTTCTTTCATTCACAACTTCTCGAGTTCAGGGTAGGATTGATGAACGTTTTAATTGCTTTTTTTAATTCGTTTTTATAAAGATATCAGTGAAAAAGATATTTTATAAAGTTATTATACTATAAATAGAAAAAACTAAATACACAATAATACGTACTATAAAGAAAAAGTCAAGTTATAGAATAAAGCATTTTTCGCGAAAAAATTAGAAAACACTTAAGCAACTCCGTAAAAATTAGTTCAATCAAACAATGACATAAATTTTCAATATGAACTGACCTATACGCAAAGATAAATATTTGGAAAAATCGACATAGTTTAACGTTAATTTAGTTCAATCAGTAGTTAAAAGCAAGTGAAGTCATAAAAGTTTGTTGCGAGCATTTAGTGTGACTGTACAATTAGTTGGATGATTCAACTTAGACAGATCTATTGTGCCTTCTAGTAGAGCTAAACTTTTTATCAAATACATGTAATTTACTACGTAGAAATGAGAAATAGAACACGTATTTTTTTTCAGAATATTAATGAAATTAAATTCAAATTGAATAAAGTGAAAAAATTGGATTGAAACAATTTGTGGTTCTGAACAGAAACTATTAAACAGTAAACTGTCAAAAACTTAAACTTTCAGCAAAATATTGAATTAAATTACTTTACTCTTGATAGATTATTTTTTTTACTCGTTACCATAAACTCGGATCAACAGATTTTTTGAAAAATTAATTTATTTTAACAACCTATTATGAAGCTCATCACATGGTAATGAATTCAAATAAATATATTTCAGAAGAAAAGCACATCATATTTTAATCATATAAATTTTTTTTCTCTCAAATTACGCATAATGAAAATCTTTCTTATGCTTGTTAAGCATCTATCGTCTACTAATAAACAGTGTTCGTACATTAAGCGCAAAAGGCAGTACATACAGAAATCGTCAAACGGATTAACATATTCTCGATATCGACCGTTTCCAGGGATCCCAAGACGTGCGAGCATCAGCCACGGCGAAGGCGACTGTGGCCGCGTTTGCCGCAAGCGAGGGTCACGCGCATCCGCGGGTCGTGGAGCTGCCGAAAACCGAGGAGGGATTGGGCTTCAATGTGATGGGCGGCAGAGAACAGAATTCGCCCATCTACATATCGAGAATCATACCGGGTGGTGTGGCTGACAGACATGGAGGCTTGAAGCGAGGCGATCAATTGTTGTCCGTTAACGGAGTCGTGAGTTCTATTCTAGATATACTTACCATCGAGTAAAGATTATAAAGCTGTTCGCGTTCGCGGAAAACTCGACAATGAATGCTATTTTCAAGACTATGTTTTGTACGCTGAAATGTCACAGTGAGCTAAATATCATAAAGAGAAATGAAAGAAAATTATAGACACTTGTATATTCACCAAGAATTTGAATATTAGAAAGATATTTACAAATAATTTGATTTCTCGAATTCAAAATTCATCTTGCACACGTTCAATATTCTCATATAGACACGTTTCCTTTGCAGTGCGTCGAGGGAGAGAACCACGAGAGGGCCGTGGAGCTGCTGAAGCAGGCTCAAAATTCCGTAAAACTCGTCGTGCGCTACACACCGCGAGTACTCGAGGAGATGGAGATGCGCTTCGACAAGCAACGAACCGCCCGTAGACGCTCCCACGTACCCTAAAATGCTGTTATACATAGGCCCTGGCTGCGACATTTCCGAGCACTCAATATAGTAATTACTTCTTTATCGTGATTTCGAATTACGTGCACCGATACGACGTCTGTCACACACCTCATGCTGTAGAAACTTGTACACCTTTATAAATTCATCGTGAAGATTATATATGGAAAGCCGTTGATGTTTGAATCGTAAAATAACAGTGTTTTTAAATGTTCGTCGTAATGAGTTGGACCAAATTCCGATTGAGTTTGTTGTAGTTTTTAATGGACAAAGAGAAAACGAGAAAAGAAACTTTTAAAACTTTTTCATACCGCCGATAATAACATCAGACTTTCAGTTTGTATCTTGGAACCGTTGATTGTTCTGCTTATTTGATCTTAAGTCCAAAGAATAAATTATGTTTTCATTGTGATTACCAAGTGATTTATAATTATTCCTCATGCTAACCACTTATTTAACCGATATTCAACCAAACCAGTTACTAATAAACGTTTTATTATTTCCTCAATTAAATTAATTTTATGCATTTAACTAAAACGTATCTTTGTCTTAAGATAAATTTCCTTTCTAACAAAATCTTATTTATGCTAATATAATTAAACTTGGATATATAGCTCCATAATTGATCTAGTATAAAGTATCAAGGATATGTGTAAAACAATCCAACTGTTTTCAAAAGTTCACTGCCAAGAAAGAGATTTTGATATTTGTTCATAACGATAGTATAAAATTAACATAAAATAAGCATTCATTGTAAATATTTTTATCTTTTTAGTAATCATATTCTATTTACTGTATATATGTTTAAAAATATTCTATTTACTGAATACATACATATATATATTTAATGCGTATAGAAACAAGATTATTTTCTTTAACTTTTAGTACAGATAAAACAATTTTTCATAATTCTATCAGATTTTGATAGTTCAATTCCCAATAGTACATTAATGCGAAAGCTGATAATTGTTATACTTATGCAACAGCAGTAGTTAATTATGGTAACAGTCATTTGAGTGTAGGCCAGATAACATGCATGTATGAGTCTTCCTTCAAGTACATGCACGTTGTTAAAGAAAACCCGTTTTTAACTTACGCTGGCCTTTAACTTTTTCTATAACACAGGCCTGGCATAGATATTTACCATTATGTCAACAGCCTACTTTCCCGAAATTCCTGATGTCATTAACATTTGAGATCGACTCTCGCGATACGAGCCTCCACCTTAAGTGCACACAATTACGAATTCATCGATAACGGCGGGGCAACGCAGCGGCCAAATAGCAGTTTTGAATTTCAAAATTAGCTTCTTTACGCAGCGGCGGCCTTATAGTTCTCGCGAAGAAGTCGGAAGCACGAGATTTCAAGTATCCGCCGGAAAATCACCAAAAAGCTTGGGAAGAAGAAGCATACGAGAGCTCTCGCGTGTAGAAAAGGCAAAAGAAAGAAAAAAAGACAGGAGGGAAGAGTTTGGATATAGACGCAGGACAAGGAATAGTTCGGTCCCGTTGGCAGTAGCACACTTTCGCGTCGAGGGATACGCGGCGCAAGTTTAAAAAGCCGCGTGCCAGGCAAGCGCGAGAGTCTCCTCCTGAATAAGCCAGCCGGACGTATACATATACAGGCGAGGTTATATGGCTCGGGCAACAGTAAAACAGTTATAAAAACAGCGGCAACCGCGTTAAAATCAATTATTCAGGATCGGCTCTGGTACTGCTGCTGCTGCTGCTACGGCGGCGTAAAGAGATCTTGTCCTTCTCCTCTCTCTCTCTCTCTTTTTCCACGCTCCTCGGCCTCTCGTAAAAGGCGGCCCGAGAAGAAGAAAAGTCGTTGTGCAGGCGGCAGCGGCCCGTGGTTGAATCGAGTTATAAGGGCGTCTGGCCGTAAAGTCCCGAGCAGTTAAAACTTGCCGGCGGAGTTATCAAGGAGTATGACCGCTCCTGCTGCTGCTGCTGCCACGCGAGCTTACCGAGGCTCTTGAAAGCTCGAGACTCGCGAGACGTTAGTGTGTGTGTGTGGAAGTCGTGCGCTTTAATGCGCTCTGCGGTGCTGCGTTTAATTATTATGGCTGCGGCCGCTGCTCGGCAAGTCTTGGGATATAGGAGCCTGCGTCCGTCGTCTGTTTACATTTTTTAAAGCGCGATAATACGTAAAAGCTCGATGGCTCCTTCATGCCGAATTGAATTGAGATCTGGTGTGAGGATTGATCGGTATATATGTCGATTGAAAGTTTATCCGAACAAATGTCCCTTCGCTGTAGCTTTTTTTTTTTTTTTTTAATTTTCGAGTTTTGTAGATGGATAAAATTACGCGGCTATATAAGAATTTCTTTAATTCTAAGATTGGACAATAAGCTGTAGTGTTATACTGAACGGTCAGGATAAAATTTAAGAACTTACAACTACAAATATTGTTTCAAAGGCTGCTGAACTCTTCATAATGGTCTGACAAAATCTCGTTTTGTATTAAAACAAGTGCACAATTTTATAGCAGTATGTTTAAATATAAAGAATAAAAAGAAAATTTAATGAAAGAAAAAGTTGTAATTTTTTAAATTAGACAATTATTTTAATATTAGATTTTAATTGTACTTTAATTAGACACTCTCGATAAAATAAAATTTTTAAGCTAGTTTTCAAATTGCATTTATTTATTTATTTTAATCTCTTAATCAATAGATTGAAATTAATAAATTTCGAGTTTTTTTTATGCAATCAGAATGTAATTAAGTATGATGTTAATAAATTGTTGTGACTGAATAATTATAAGAGTCTTATGCTCGACCCCTGGATAATGTTTATCAATACCAACTGTCGACGTTGTCTGGTTCACTGTCTTACTCATCCCTGATGGTCATTCGCCTTCCATCCATAAGATGGCGCCACTTATACAATATTAGGATTCGGTATTTACTTAATTGTCTATTTTCAAGCGATAGTAGGAAATCGATGTTTATCGAAATTAATCCATTAACATCCAAATAGACAGTTTTACTTCTCAATTGTTAACACTGCAACCGAGTCCTTAGAAAGTCCTAAAAATAATTCACATATGTACAATGATTTCGACAGTTTAAATTCATTGGCACTTAGCTTCTTCTAACTTAATGTTTTGTTCTAATATACGTTTATTATATAATTTATAAATAAAGTAAGTAACTTTTTTTATAACATAAGCTAAAATTTAAAAAAAAATCATTCGTCAAATATTGAAAAATTATAATTCAATAAAATATACTTCAAAAATATTAGAAAATACAAATAAAATAAGATATTAAACATCAAATTCCATCAAATCATTATTGAAATATAAATATTTTAATAAAATCTTAAAAATCAGAAAAATTGAAATATTTCAAAATTTATTAACCAAATATATATAAAAAATATACAGCTTCCAGAGAATTAAAATGTTATTTATATATAAAATTTTGAAAAGATTTGAAAAGTTTTACACCCGTCATAGAATCTGATAGAAAACCGATTTAGTTTTCATAAAATTGTTAATTTCTCAAAAAATATAAAATATTAATTTCTAATAATTTAACAGATTCATGCTAAAAATAATCTATAAAATTAAGCAAAATTTCATAACGATTAATAAAGAAATTCTAAAGTTATAACCATATTTCCAAAAAGAACCAATTTCGAAATAGCAAGAGAACGACGGAAGCAATTTCAAAAAATAGTACTTCAAATTGCAGGTAATTTAATACTCTTTTTAACGCATATTATAAGTTTATTGAACATTAAACTTACCTTAACGAAAAACTAAAAATCCAAAAGTGATTTTCTGAAATAAAACAAAAGAGAATCAATGAATCTTAAAATTTATTTTTCCGGCTTCATGCAACAATAAAACCGAGTTAAAACAAATATTTATACTTTGAAATCTGTACATGCGTTCTCTAGATACACAGGTATACATATACATACACACACACCTAAACGTACAGACGCGAAAAAAATTTTTTAGGGTGTACGTGTGTAAATACATTTTTGATATAATATAAACCTTTAACTACAATCTTTATTCATAAATTATTTGAGATTTATTAATGTGTATTATACTAGATTAAACCAAAATAAATCATCGAAACACGGAATAGTTTCTCTAATTTACATTACTAAAACAAAAAGAATGCTTGACAGTAATTTCTGACTTGATTTCATAACTATATCTTTACCTCGAATTACAATAATATCGAAACTGTATTAAATAATTGATTATTTAGTTAAAAAGATGAATTTGATGTTATGCAGAAAAAAAAACTAATGTATATTATAATATATTGCAACGGGGCTGTTTTTCTGGTGGGCAACGTCGATACGTTATACACTCCTACCTGGTGCACATTGCCACAGCTTCCGTATAAAACGCGACACTCTTGACTAGTCTCGCTTTCCAATGCTCGTACCAATACTCGTGAGCGTCGTGCAATGCTCAGGAGCCCCGCTTGGTCAGTTAAACTTGCAGTTGAGACATATCTCTACTGTACCCGCGTAGGCGGTGGTGATCGCGGGAAATTAGGGTAAAAATTCTCAGGGTTTCTCGCAAACAACGAAATACGTGATTTTAAACTATCTGCATATACTCTGTTATCAAGATATCTATCACAATGGTTACACTACTATCGCTAACCGAGAAGGCAATTTGCATGCGCGCGCGAAGTCTACTCACACGCTCATACACGGATCGCCGCTTACGATCCGTAGCTAAAGTATCAGGAGCGCTTACTGCGCGCAGCGTTGTACTTCTTATACGTGCACTTCTCTTTCTCTATATATATCCGGTGCGTTGAACTGGCCTGCAGGTGCAGTGCAGCTCGGGTTCGGTGTGGATGATCACGCACACGTACGCGCGCTCCTCGGCTATCGCGTCACGATCCTTTATCCTCTCGCGCTCTATCTCCGCTGGCCTGCTAAGCGTGCAGCCGCGGCGGAAATCTGTCTGAGCTCGATACAGCTATGCCTGATAGTGCGATTTTTCCCCCTCTCTCTCGCGACGCTTACCGTGGCTCTCTAAACCGATCATCATCCTCGATGCTTGCGCTACGTCGGATCGAGCGCATAATCGAATTAGCGCTTGAATGTGAAATTCAACCGTCAATTCGTTACAATATATATATATATATATATATTTTTTCAAAAAGGGTATTTATGCCGTGACCTGGGTGCGAGGCTTATGCATTTTTTTCTAACTAAAATGCGATCCTCGGATTTTGTTAATTACTAACAAATGTTAGAAGTCTGCAAAGGACTATAGCAATAAAGAACGGCCCGTTTGCCGCGTGGGCTTTTCATGCATCGGTTCATCGTAAATTTAAATCTTAAATGTGTGACACGTTCAAAAAAGAAAAATAGAAAAAATATAAGGGTTAGTGTGAAAAGCGCTTTGTCGAAGATAATAAAATTTCCGAGGTTTGCATACAGATGCTTAAGTCTAAACAGTATTAAAAGTATGTTTAAGATTCTAAAACACTTTGTTTTATTTAAAATAAAGCAATATTATAATAGCTATACTCATAATAAGAATTACTCCGTTCTTAGCTAAACCTTAACAAATGGTCGACATCGCGCTGTCTACGTAAGCACGAAAATTAAAACAACATTTCCAGTGACTTTAAATACATTGTTTGATGAAACAATTTGACATTGTATAGCTAAATTATTAAATAATATTAAGTACTAAAATTATGTTTTCTAAATTATATGTATAGCTTAATAATAATAATTATTTGCTCCAGTAGTTAGTTACAGGGACATGGTTACTCTTTGGTACATTTAACTTATATTAATTTTACATGTCAGTTAATAAAATAATATAAATTCAGAATATACCAAAAGCTTTCGAATCAAATATTTTTCTAGGGATTCTTTGGCTAAAAATTGAACCTTGCTAAAACGTATCATAATAACTACATATATGATATAAAAGAAATAATATTATTAAGGAGGGGCTCACAACTAAAAATTTTCAAAAAAATCGATTGTTTTCTGTTTTATATTTTGGTAGTAAATTTGCTGAACAAAATTTTACCGTATACTAGATGTGAAAATTCGAAATGGTTCCAAAGCTAC